>PVKS010001674.1:0-135361 GCA_004027875.1 Aplodontia rufa
TCACCACCACTCCTGTCATCATCATCATCGTCATCGTCATCACCACCATTGTCATCACCACCACTACTGTCGTCATCATCATCATCATCACCACCACCACCACTATTGTCATCACCACCACTACTGTCGTCATCATCATCATCATTGTCATCACCACCACCATTGTCATCACCACCACTACTGTCGTCATCATCATCGTCATCGTCATCACCACTACCATTGTCATCACCACCACTACTGTCATCATCATCATCGTCATCGTCACCACCACCACCATTGTCATCACCACCACTACTGTCATCATCATCACCACCACCATTGTCATCACCACCACTACCATCATCATCATCATCAAAGTTTTTATTTAGTTTTTCATGTGGCTTTCTTTGCTCTGACACTTAGTTGCGTACATGGTGCTGGGGTTTGAACCTGCATCCTTGTGCATGCCAGGCAAGCACCGGAACTGCTGAGCCACTGCTCCAGCCCCGTTTTAAAAATTCTTGAGAGCAATTGGTAGTGTCTAAAAAGTAGTTACTTTTAGAAGAGTCAGTGGGGTTTGGCAGTTTCTCCACCTAATATTTCATTAGCACCTCTTCCTCTAATCTCTACTGGTCTCCTGGGAGTGAGACTGGAAGCTCAGGGCATCGGGGCCTCTGCTAGGAGTCAGGGTGGATTCCAAGGGCAGCCCCTGAGTTGAAGTGGCAGATGCTCCCTGATCTGGTCCACAGCCCCCTGGTTGTTTCACAACTTGGGGCGTAGATCATGCTGCTTCTTGTGCCCCAAACACCCACCCAGTGACCCCATATACCCTGATTTGGTGGTTTGAAGGACCTTCTCTCAAGGTGCATATCCAACACCCCCATGTCCACAAACCAATGCTGTGCTATCCTCCACCCCAACCCAGTGATCTTTCCTTTGGGGGCCTCGTGTTACTTTCTACAGCTGCTTAGCAAAGTACCACAAACTGGGTGGCTTAAAAGAGAAGGTCATCCTCCCATAGCTCTGGAAATCTAGAATCAGGTCCTGGAGGTTCTGCTAGAGAGTCTGCTCCAGCTCCTGGTGGGGCCACAACCCCCACCTGTAAGAGGTGCTGCACTCTGATCTCTGCCTCCTCCATCCCCCGGCTTCTCTCTGCTGCTGTGTGTCTTTCTCTTCTCATAAGGAAGCGAGTCAGGGATTAGGCCCCAACTCACCCTGATCCAGTGCAACCTGACCCAGAGTTTTGAGTGATGACCTCTGCAAAGGCCTTTCCCCCTGAGGCCTTGGCTGTGGCTCTGTCTATTCAGACCATTTGTCCATTTTATTTTATTTTAAGAAAGAGGACAGTGAGAGAGAGAGACACAGAGAAAGAGAGAAAAAACTTTATTTAGTTTTTCATCTGGCCTTTGTTGCTCCAACACTTAGTTGTGTATGTGGTGCTGGGGTTTGAACTTGGGTCCTTGTGCGTGCCAGGCAAGCACTTTAACCGCTGAGCCACCGTGCCAGCCCCCGTGTGTCCATTTTAAAAGCAGATCATCATTTTTTTCTAACTATTGAGTTTTTTGGTTCCTTGTATAGTATGGTTATCCATCTTTGCAGGGTGAATAGTTTGCAAGTATTTCCCCCTATTCCACAGGTTGTGTCTTCTCTCTGATGACTTTCCTTTACTGTGCGGAAGCTTTTTATTTTGACAAAATACCATATCTCAGTTATTGCTATTGCCATCTATGCTTTGGGGAACTTATTAAAATAATTGTCAGTACAATGTCTTGAGGTGTTATCCAGTGTTTTCTTCTAGTTTCATGTCTTACATTTAAGTTTAGACCTGTTTTGAGTTGTTTTTTGCAGATGGTGAGAGACAGGGGTCCAGTTTCAGCATTCTGCGTGGGACACCCAGTTTCCCCAGCACCATTTATTGGAGAGATTGTCTTTCTTTAATGTGTTTTTGGCACTTTTTTCAAAGATTGGTTGGCAATGGAGTGCGGATTATTTCTGGGTTCTCTCTGCCATTCCGATAGTGTGTGTTTCCACGCCAAGACCATGCTGTTTTGGTAACTGTCCTTTAATAAGGTTGGGGATCAGGTGCTGCAACAGCTGCGGCTTTGCTTTGGCTCAGAACTGCCTTTCCTGGTTGGGGTATTCTGCAGGGCCACATCTTCTGTCCGTTTGTAAATTGTGTTGTTTAGCTTCTTGACATTGAGTTGTAGGAGTTCTTTAAATCTTGGATATTAACTTCTTATGAGGGGCTGGAGCGGAGGCTCAGCCTTTTGGGGGCTTGCCTGGCATGTACAAGGATGTGGGTTTGAACCTCAGCACCATGTGCATGATGAAGTTTTGGAGCAACGAAAGCCACATGAAAAGCTAACGAAAGTTGATTTCCTCTTTCTTTCTCTCACTGTCCCTCTCTCTTTAAAAAACAAAAAACAAAAAGCTTCTTACCTGTTACGCGGTTTGCAGATACTCTTGTCCTGATCTGCACAGTGCCGCATATCATGTCCTTGCTGTGCGGAAGCTTTCTAGTTCGATGAAGTCTACTTGTTTATTTTTGCTTTGCGCCTAGAGCCTGTGGTATGATATCCAAAAGTTATCACCAAAATTAACATCTAGGAATTTCTCCCCACATCCTCTTCAAGGATTTTTATAATGTTTGGTGTTATGTTTATTTTTTAAAGGTCTATTTTGAGTTGATTTTCATGTCTGGTGTAAGACAAGGGCCTGATTTCATTCTTTTGCACATGGATACGCAGTTTCGAAATGTGAGTCTGTCTTTTCCTTGTTTTGTCCTCTTGGTGCCCTTCTCAGAGACTAGTTGACTACTAGTGTGCGTCTATATCTGAGTTCTCTATTCTGTTCCAGAGGTCTATGTGTCTGTCTTTCTGTCTTTATGCCAGTAGCATACAATTTTTTAAAAAATAGAGATGGGGGGAGATGATCAATTTTATTTAGTTTTTCAGGTTGCTTTTGTTGCTCTATCACTTCATAGTATATGTGGTGCTGGGTTCGAACCCTCACCTTTGCACATGCCAGGCAAGTGCCGTAACTGCTGAGCCACTGCTCAGCATACAATTTTGATTACTACCAGTTTGTAATATTTTAAATCAGCGTGTATGATGCCTTCCAATTTGTTTTGCTTTCTCAGAATTATTTTGGGTGTTCAAGGTCTTTAATGGCTCCATATGAATTTTAGGACTATTTTTCTGGTTTTTGTGAAGAGTGTCATTTGGAATTTTGATAGAGATTGCATCGACTCTGTGCGTTGCTTTGAGTACATTGTGCATTTAATAATGCTAATTCTTCTGATCCATGAGCATGGGATAGCTTTCCATTTATTTGTATTTTCTTCAATTTCTTTCATCAAAATATTTTATGGTTTTTTTTTGTGTGCCAAATCTTTTGTCTTCGTGGTCAAACTTATTCCTAGTCATTTGATATCATGGATGCCGCCAGGGAATGGGGCTGTGTTCTCGATTTCTCTTTCCGTGGGGTCGTTACTTCCTGTCTGCGGCGTCTACCTTCTGCAGCTTGCATGTGTTTCCCACTGTGAGTGACTCTCCGAGGCCTGGGTTGCATCCTTCCCAGTTTTCCACCTGAAGCAACTGCATGATTCTCTGAAATTCAATCATTCTTGTGGAAAAAAAACTTCCGTTCATTATGGATAAAACATGGAGTACAGGAAATCAAAAAGAAGAAAAATAACCTGCAATTCTCCTGCTAGGTACAGTCGCAGTTACCTCTATGATGACCACTCTTCCAAACTGTCCTTCGTACCACATCGACTTTTGCTGAAGGCCATCATGTGCCGCAGCCAGGAGCCCTCCTCTGCACAGTCCCTGTTACCTTTTCCTGTTGTTGAGCATCTCTCTCCAGCTCCACTGTGGAGGCCCAGCAGTATTCAACCGTGGAACACAGCCTCATTCAGTTAAGGTATTCTCTGTGTGAAACGAAACTATTTTATTAATTAACTGCATAAGATCCTTCCTTGAAATCTTTGGTAAATCCTTGACCTTCAGATTTGAGTTTATATACTGTATGTGTATATGTGTGTGTATATATGTACACACAATTTCATAAATTTATTTTTATTAAAGTTTACATGTGCTTGGAGGCTGAAAACTACAGTATGTTACATGTTATGGTTTGTAAAAACATTGGAATACACATACCATTTGCATATATCTCCTGTATGTGTATCACTTAGCTTGATTTCTTACCCGAATTGTGTTACTTCTGGGCAACCGGTTCCTCTGTTTCAAAGACACACTGTGTAGATGGCAGTCACAGTTTGCAGGCTTATGGTCGCAGTGCCCATTGTGAGACCAGCACAGGTGCTGTTCGATACCTAAAACGATTGATCACTTGGGAAATTAGAGCTACTCATACTTCTTTGATTCTCCTAATATGCTCTCACTAAACAGATTAGACACTAACTACATTTCGTAGATTGAGCTCCTGAAAAAAGTACTTGTTTCTGAGTCATGGCTGTCATTATTTTAAGCAGCTATGAGAAATTGCACAAGCCCGTTGCAAAAGTGGTTCTGTTTACCTGTATGAACATTCACCAGGGACAAACACCTGATCCGCAGGTGATGTCTTCCTCTACTGTTTACAAGACTACCAAAATTAGAACTGAGTTGGTGCTAGTTTGGAAATGGTTTTGAAGTTAGTCACTCACACACACACACACACACACACACACACACACACACATTTTAATTTTAAAGTGATATTGTCAAATCCTAGCTGAAGGCCAGGCTCTAGTCCCAGAGCCCCACATTCTCCTCCATAAGGGCTCTGCTGTGTTTGCTCTACTAAGATTTGCTTTTAGGATTTCCAAATTTGCAGCTTACAGTGCCTATCCATAAAGATGAACAGTTTTTAATCCAGTTTATCACAGGAAGCAAACACGTAGCATGTGCAGAACATATCAACACTGCCAACTTAGATGCACATAAATACAGAAAGAAAAACTTTAGCTTTGCCCTTTGGTATCTTGTTCAAGGTCAGAGAGAAGAAAGAAGATGCACCAGGTTCTGGCTGCTTCCCTCTGAGTCTCCTGAGATGCCTTCCCTCAGATTAAATATGATCACTTTTTTTTTTTAAAGAGAGAAGGACAGAGAGAAAGAGAGAGAGAGAGAGATAGAGAGAATTAATTTTTATTGAGATTTTCACATGGCCTTCCTTGCTCCGACACTTAGCTGTGTACGTGGGTGCTGGGGTTTGAACCCGTGTACTTGTGCATGCCAGGCAAGCGCTGTAACCTCTGGGCCACCGCTCCAGTCCCGAATATGATGACCTTTAATACAGTGCTTTTGTATGGCTTGAGTTTTTTTTTTAAATGTAAACTGAACTGTGTGTTGCGAGTCTGAGAGTCAGGAGCCCTCGGAAGTGCAATATTCAGATCCTGTCCTGTCTGCCTGGAGCACGGGCCACAGTATCATGGCTCAGCCAACTGCTGGCTGGCTGATGGGACCCTGGGGTTCTTGGTGTTCAGTTGATGCCAGTAGAAACGGGTACTGTTGCCCCCTGTGTGTATTCAATATGGGAGTGGGAAGGAGGGAGGTAGAGGCAGAACGATGTGTGAAGCAGGAAAAGTACAGGAGTCCAGGGAGCCGGGTGGCGCATCGCCAGCTGGGCTTTGCAGGTAAGAGGCAGCAGGGAAAGCTGAACATCCTGGGGCTCCTCCCAGCTGCAGTTTATAGGTGGGGCAGGTGGTTTCATTAAAACTAGAAACAGCATCCACCAGAAAGCAAGTGTTGTGTGTTATTTTATTTATTTGTACATTTATTTTAAAAGAGAGAGAGAGAGAAAGAGAGAATCAACTTCATTTAGTTTTCCGTGTGGCTTTCGTTGCTCTGATACTCGTTGTGTGCATGGTGCTGGGGTGGGAACCTGCATCCTTGTGCCTGCCAGGCAAGCGCTGTAACCACCGAGACACCACTCTAGCCTCCAAGTTTTGCCTCCGTTATCTGGGTTAGCAGAAGTCTCCCCAGACATACATTTTTTTTTTTTTTAGTAGACAAGTTTTATTATAGAAAGCATAGAAAGTAAAGCATAGGGAAAAGAGCAGACTTCCCCCAGAGTGGGAGAAGGGGACAGAGCCTCCCCAGATATACTTGAACCTCCACAGGTTCGAGAGGAATTTTGAGGATGTGGGAAACCGCTGTGCCAGCAGCTCTCCTCTGGGGATTTTGGAGAAGTCGAGCCTCCGTCACCTCCCTTTCTTACTGTCTGAGTTTTGCTCCTCATCCGCCCCTCCAAGAAGTATTCACCTAGCATCTGGTTGGTTCCTCTTTCCTGGCTGACACAACCTAAGAGGCACTGGTGGCTGGAGAAGGGCAGGTGGCAGCCAGGTGCCCAGCGTTTTTGTTCAATCTCTTCCCTTTTCCTTTCAAAAGTCACGTTATCTATCCCACCACGCCCTGGGAGGCCAGAGTCCATCTGGCTCTTTGGTAGGGGGCTGAGATTCAAACCGGGGCCCTTAACTGCAGAGCTAATGGACCAGTAGCCCTGCACCTCCTGCTGGGCGGGCACTGTCGTGGCACCCCGGAGCTTCTCCAGGAGCTGCGTGGGCATCAATGCCAGCAGGGGACACTAGGCCCCCTCCTAGCCATTCCTACACTTACTGGACTCTGCCCCAGCCTCCAAGGCACTGACACCAGCTGCCTGGAAGGACTCTGGAGAGTGGCCTGAGGGAGGCTTCCGGGGAGGTGGAGAGGACGGAGCCTGTTTTGGCTCCAAGTGGCCACTGGGACTCGCTCCCACCCCTCTGCCTGTGGCATGTGGCTTTCTCTTGTTATCCATCCCTGTGCTGGGAGAAGGTATTGCAAAATCTCTTGCTTGCACTGTTATTTCTAAATCAAGAGGAAGGGAAGGGAAAGAAGGGAAATGGAGGCATCCTGGGCTTAGAGTCCAGCTCTCCCCCTGAAATGAGTCGCTTGTGTTGCAGCTGCAGCCTGGCTCAGTCACCAACACCGTCCGTCCAGCTCCCCAGCTTGCAGCTCACCC
Organism: Aplodontia rufa; assembly: GCA_004027875.1. NCBI lineage: Eukaryota > Metazoa > Chordata > Mammalia > Rodentia > Aplodontiidae > Aplodontia > Aplodontia rufa. The sequence continues at coordinate 6,985 of PVKS010001674.1, forward strand.
CGCCAGACCCAATCACAGAGCTAATTCCTCCCTAACTGGACACAGCGGCTCTGACTCAGCTCTCCTCCAAAACCTCTGGGGTGCCTTTGATGTAATTCCAGCGCGTCCAAGTTCAAGCCAGTTCGCTGAATCGCTGGCACGTTCTGGTTCATCTTCTGCGAACGCAGGAACACACGCTCACTCACGTGTGCACACACACGCACACATGCACATGCAGACACCCAGGGCACCTTCCAACATTCAGTGAGCGCATCCTCAAGAAGTCCCATTCTTCAGCATTTGCAAGCCACACATGTTCACTTCTTTACAGTTTTTTTTCTCACAAGTTGCTCTCTTAGATTGCTGCGTCCCTCTTCCTTGTTGCAAAAGTTACATTTAGATTAACAGGAACCGACAAGAACAGAACACTGTGTCCCAAGTGAACCCTAACACAGAGCTCTATTACAACATGGCTATCATCACCATCTCTGCCTTAGCCCAGAAGGATCCCTGCCAGTCCCCATACACAGCTCAAGTGTGGCTTTAACTCCGCTTGCAGGAATACAGTGGGCACACTAACCAAGTGTCATCATACAGCCACCCGGGTGAATGCAGGAAAAAATATTCATGTAGATTCATGGAGAAGAACTGTAGTGCTTATTACTCATTAGCTTCAAGATAATATTTGCAATTTTTACTCATCCATATGTAGTAGGTAATCTGTATGAAATTACCATTTTTTGTCATTAAAAGTGATTGAGGGGCTGGAGCGGTGGATCAATGGGTATGGAGCTTGCCTGGCATGCACAGAGTAGGTGAGTTCAAACCCCAGCACTACGTACACAACTAAGTGTCAGAGCAATGAAAGCCACGTGAAAAACTAAATAAAACAAAACTGATTTTCTTGTTCTCTCTCACTGTTCCTCTCTCTTTAAAAAAAATGATTGGGTATTATGAACTTTATAAGTCTTTTCTTCAGATACAAACATACATTGTTGGAAATTTGTAAGCAGAGTTTGACTTTTGACCTTGTTTTGAGTTGATAAGTTTAAAGTTTATTTCTAAGGATAACATAAACCAAATTGAAATGTAACATAACAAATGATTAATATGCAAGTGTATTTTAATACCCATATGCCAACAAGAAATAGGAAAAAAATCTGGCAGTGATTATAATTAAAACAAAATGCTCAATAAACTTTTTTTTTTATTATTTTGAAGAGAGACTGACAGTGAGAGAGAGAAAGTGATAATCACTTTTTATTTTTTCATTTAGCCTTTGTGGCTGTGACACTCAATGTGGTGCTGGGGTTTGAACCCATGTCCTCGTGCATGCCAGGCAAGTACTGCAACTGCTGAGCCACTGCTCCAATAAACATTTGTCCGTTTTTTCATCTGTGTGGTTGATCCTGGGGATTTAACCCAGGGGTGCTCTACCTCTGAGCTACATCCTGGCTGTTTTTTATTTTTATTTTGAGAAAGGGTGTCCCTGAAGTGCTGAGGATGGTCTCCAACTTGTGATCCTCCTGCTTCAGCCTCCTGAGTCACTGGGATCACAGGTACGCATGCCCAGCTACTTCTGACATTTTTAAAAAAGACATCTGACAACTAGCTCAAGACAAAGGAGAAAACATTAAAATATTTTAAGTTAATGAATTAAAATATGATAGTTTTCCAATACAAAAATATGTAAGTACCTGAGCATTATAAACAAGCACACTTTTTTAGCAACAAGCCAGTGTACACCTCACAGATAGACATGGACTTGAGAAAAATTCAAATCTACAGGTCGTAAATTGAGCAGACCTTCACATTTGGTGAAACGATAGGAGGGTCAGCCATGTGTGGCCCAGGATGCTGACCGTGGACATGGAGGGTCGACTGAGGGACCTCAGCAACCTTGCATGTTGGTGTCCTCTGGGTCCTGGAGCTAATCATCTGAAGATAACCAGGTAGGAAGTCTTCTGTTAATTCTATTAAATTTGTAAGACATTAATGAGAGAGATTGCAGAATGATTAGATCACGCAATTCTACTCCTGAACAAAAGAAGCAAGGACCTCTGTAAACTATACGTGGCATTACTACTAGCGACCCGGATGGAGCCAGTGTATAAGCAGTCATTTCAAGGGAGAAGGCCAGTTTTATCTTTCTCATGTGAAACAAGCTATTTTTGTTATAAATGTAGCTCCCACCACCAAATCTCATGGGTGTTTTTCTCACACTGGGAAGTTACATAGCAAATACTTAACCCTACCCTTCACAAGGCAGCTGCTCCTGGTCCAAGCAAGAGAGACCCCCAGTCCTGACACCTGGGTGTTGAGAGGTGGGACCATGGGCTCCCTGCTTCAGGGGTCCCGTCGGATGCAGGGATCCAGGCCCCAGCTCTCTGAGGCTGTGGTGATGTAGCCCAGGTTCAACTTAGTCCTAACTGCACTTCTGGGAAGGAAAGTAAATTTGCCACTCTGCTGGGCAGACTCCTTTGCGACAGTAATTCCTGACATTTAAATCCCATATTTTGGGCTCCAGGCAGTGAGAGTAGTTGCTGGAATCAACTTCCCTGTCTGACCACTGGCATTCAGGATCCTTCTTTAATCTGAGTCCCTTTCCCCTTCTCTGAAGCTGGGGTAGGGACGTTCTCTTGTCACTGAGCTGACAGGGGAGTTGAATAGTCACATATTGAGTACTTGATTAATGTCCCCCAGGGGAATTCTGCGTGCCACCAGGTGACTTCCCATTCTGCGACTTCTAACCTTTTATCTCAGGTCTTTGTCAATAAGGAAACGCTCCATTTCCTGCTTGGGAGAGAAAACCATGGCTGCAAGGTTATGACAGGGACACAGCTGAAGCCATCACATCCCCGGACTCAAGCTTCCTCTCTGAGGACTTCAGTCGCCTTGGCTGTCTTGGCTGGGTCTCACAGTACTGGCTTCCGAAGGCTAACCTGTTAAGAGTGCACTACACGTTTGTGTTGCTTAAAATACCAGCAGGCAAGTCCCATCCCTGAGATGGGAGGGGCCTTGACCTTCTGCTCCTCCACTTAGGAAAGGGAGCGTTCAAATCTCAAAAGGCACCGGCCCCCCTGCCTCCCTGGTGCCAGGTCTAAGTTTGGAGTGGACCTTCTGGTTGTTCTCATGCCTTCGATTTACTGCAGATGACCTGGAGGCAGAGGAAGGAGAGGGTGGCTGAGCATGGCCATCAACTTGAACCCTGTCATATAGCCGCCCCCTCTATGTGAGGGTGGACTCTGTTCCTGTCCAGTCTACCGACACACAGTGGCCTCAACCCAGAGCCTCTGTGCCTCTTGCACCTGAGCCTCCTTGGGCTCGGATCTGGAAGGTCTAGCAGAGGAGACAGCGGCTGGAGAGCTGCTCGAAGACGCTTTCGCCCCTTCCCACTCTGCGAAAGCGGGGTCGTTGCAGACCCTGTCTGTGGGCTAAAGAGCCCTCTCTATCACTTTCACCCTGAATTTACGGGGATGTGCTCGCCCACAGCTCCACGCACCTGTCCTCCAGGTAGTTGGCACCTCCCATTCTTCACTTAATTGTTATGTCATTCTCTGTATCAGCAATGCTTTTATAGTTCCTCCCATTTAGCTGAGATCAGATTGCCCAAATTAGGGGCCTGCTTATCATTATTTTGGAAGAAGAGGCTTTGTGTGTGGGTGGTCGCGGCATGTTCTTAAATGCTTGTTGAGCGAAGGCATGGCTGACCTCCCTGGCCACAACACGGGTGAATTGGAAACAGACACTTTTGTGCTTTTGGTTTTGTCTTATTTTTTGTTATTTTCTCTCTCTTCCTCCCAAGCTGGTTTCAAACTTGCTGACCTCAATCTTGCGAGCCTCCTGCCTCAGTCGCCTGAGTCACTGGGATTACAGGTGCACACCAGTGGCCCAGGCTCTAGGTAACGTTTTGAATGCTTCTTTTAAGTACTGTTTTTCTGAGAACTTCTTTAAATAAAATTTCAAAAACGTTTTGAATAATTTTAAATACACAGAAAAACCACAGGCAGTGGAGCAGTTCCCTGGTGCCATGATTGTGAATAGCCACGGTGTGTTTGTCCAGACCCAGAAACTCACATGGCTACGTTACTTCTAACCATAGGCTCTGTTTGGATGTCACCTGTCTTTAACTAAAGCTCTCTTTCCATTCCAGGATCCAGTTGGGATTTTCCCCCCATACAATTAAAAGAGCAAAGGATCCTCCTTAGAAAATAACCATTGGTGGACTTCAGGAGGAGTAGGCAGGATTACTCTGCATAGGACAGGGTAGTATTTTAGGCTTGTGGGCCACAGCTCTGCCACTGTGTTGCATACAGTGGCATTGCATAAGCAAATCTATGAGTACCCATGTTTCAATAAAATCTTATTTATGAAGAGGTGTGGTGGGCCGTACTTGAGCAGTAGGCAAGTTTGCTGACCTCTGAGCTCTTTCATCTGTGATCCAACAGCAAGTCTGACGTACCAGTCGCTGCACCCTCCCTTCTCTTGGTACCACCAACTGTCGCGCAGTCCTGGTGTGAGTGGACCTATCTGTGCTGTGGGCTGGAGAGGGCTGAGCGCTTCTGAGAAAATATTTCCCTCACTACATTTGGCTATGCCCAGGCATCCTCGGGAAGACTGAGCAACACCCGGATAAATTGAAGCTTCTGGCCTTTGTTTTACCATCATGATCATGTGCACCTGTTCTGGGGACTCCTCAGTACCGCTCACCTGAAACTTACCTTTTACGTAGGTAGATTTGAAGGTCACTTCCTTAAGTTTGCTGTTGGCTTGAATTAAGCTTTGTAAACAATGCAGATTTTAATTTTCAGAGCAGTTGCTTACATTCGGGGATAAGTTGAGGAGACGGTCCAGAGAGTTCCCATGGTCCCCTCCCCTTGCACCCCAGGAGGCCCTGCTGGGCTGACTTCATGTTTCTGCTTGGCTGGGGCACAGGGCATGCACACATTTGATTAGAGGATATGCTGGGTGTGCCTGTGAGGGTGTTCTGGATGAGGTGCACACCTCAGTCGGTAGACAGGACAGAGCAGAAGGGCCTGCTGAGGGCAGGTGGGCCCCTTGGGTCAGGTGAAGGACAGCAGGAGCAACCAGCTGACTCCCAGAGGGGCTTCCTGGAGCTGGGCCATTGGCCTTTCCTGCCTTCCTGCAGTGTCAGGCATGCCTCTCCCTCTGGGTCTCGGGTCTGCTGGCCTTCGGGCTGCCAGCTCCACCATCAGCCCTCCTGGGTCCAAGCTCACTGGTGTGCCTTTGACCCCGCGCCCTGCCAGGCTCCTTTTCCTCTTTAACGGTGCTGCCTTTCTAGAAAGCCCTAAAACCTGCCGTCAGCATCCTGCAGCAGGGCGGTCCATCTGATAGAAGTGATAACCCGCTCCGATACGTCGTCATCCCCGAAGTCCACCCGTGAATCGTCTTTCTGATTCCCTAAAGCCGCCCTCTCTCAAGCGTGTGGGGCATCTGTCTGCCTTCTTCCGAGTGGTGTCCCTTGAGGTCTTCCACCCAGGTGTAAAAGGTGGGCTGTTTGCTTTCTCACTGATGGATCGGGAGTCCTTTGTGGGTCCCCATCACAGCCCTGTACCAGACATGGCGCTGGTGGACATTTCCCCCCAGCTCGCGTCTCGTGTCCTCGTCCTCGTGACGTTTCTGCCGCAGCGCTGAAGGTCTACTCAAATGGACAGCAGCCCATCGGCTCTCTCCTCGGTGGAGGCCTTTGGTGGAGGATCTGCGGTGCGAGCACCCAGCCCAGGGCCGCTGGGTCCCCTCCTGTTACCCAGCGGGAGAGCTCTGGCTCTGCATTTAGCATGCGGGACTTCTAGGTGCTCTGAGGCTGGAGAATCTCACCCCGCAGGCGCGGCTCTCTGTGCTGTGCTGGTTATTTGGCCTTAGTATTCTCTCGAAAGTTTTACGAGATTTGGAGATGTCACTTTTCAACTCTCTCTTTTCCTGACAAATAAAAAATACATGTTGCTTTTTTTTTCTTTTAAGAGAGAAGGACAGTGAGAGAGAGACAGAGAGAATAAAATTTTATTGAGTTTTTCACATGGCGTTTTTTGCTCCCACACTTAGCTGTGTACGTGGGTGCTGGAGTTTGAACCCGTGTACTTGAGCGTGCCAGGCAAGCTCCGAAACCACCAAGCCACCGCTCCAGCCCCTATATGTTGCTTTAAATAATGCGTGTATATGCATTTCTCTCTCTCTCTCTCTTTTATTTATTTATTTATTTGTTTGTTGAAATTCTTTACTTATCCTGTAGGCCCGGATCTTCCTCTTCACCTCCGAATCTCCTCGTACTCACGTTGCCCTCGGCTCTGTTTGATTTTTCCCACTGGTGTGAACATGTGAACAATGCTGCTCTTTTAACCTTTCTGTAAGTGTGTAATGCCCCAGGATCTCTTCATTCTCAGTCCAGATTTAGAGACTTTTGCACATAGCTGGGAATGAATTTCCCAGAGTTACAAGGTGTGGTTTTTTGGCATGTTCAGTAAAAAGCAAAACAATAGTAAAAGGAATTTCTAAGAACATTCTCCTGCTTACGAATAATCTCAGTTTATTTCCTGCTTGGCCTGTGTAAGAGGAATCGATCCTCCTGGGAACACTCGGCTTCCCCGCCCCAGGGGCATCTGGCTGCCTTGAGCTGAGAACAGAGAGGAGTGGGGCTGCAGGAGGCGGAGGCTGCCCTTGCTGTGCTCCCCTCCAAGGCTTTGGGACCTGGGCATGTGACTGGGGTCACCAAGTGGGGACTAGAAATGCCAGCACCGTATGGGGGTGGAAATTCCCCCAAGCACGTCCAGAGCTTTACAGAGAGGCTGTGCAGGAACGCGGAAGTGCGTTTGTAATTGTTACTGGGGATTGGACCCAGGGGCGCTTAACCACTGAACCACATCCCCAGCTCCTTTTATGTTTTAATTTGAGACAGGACCTGTGGAATTGCTCAGGGCCTCCTGAAGTTTCTGGTGTGGATTTTGAACTTGCAATCCTCCTGCCTCAGCCTCCAAAACCACTGGGATTATATGTGTACACCATGACGCTTGGCTAAACCGGTGATCACACACACACACACACACACACACAATGTATAATTTAATACATACATTACTGAAGGGTAAAATACATATATTTTATAGGTAGAACATATATGTACACACATACATACACGTATACACACACATATATATCTTACCCTTTGGGAATCTCCTGGAGGTTATGGGTCAGGTCCCTAGAACAGCTGCATGGAGTTTCATTTACGGCATTGAAGGATTCAAGGTCACCCTGCTTCTCCAGATGTGAACCTGCCTTCATGTCTAGTTCAGGCTCTGGTTTCGGAAGGCGTATGCACACATACATGAGAGCACCCTGACAGTAGGTTTCGAGGATGTGCACACTGTGAGCCATGGTATTTTTGTTTCTGAGCAAACTGTGGCCTGTGGCCCTAATGTGGCATCTGCCTGTTTCTGTCTGTAGTTTTCACTGGGCTAGGGCCACAGCACCAGCTGTGGGAAGCTACACAGGCCAGGATGAGTGGCATCAGCAGGAGCGTGTGGTCTGCAAAGCTCTGGCCTGGTGCGAGCCTGACAGGGCGTGGGTCTGCGTGTGGGATCCGGGGGGCACGTGTGAAGGGCCTGGGGGTCCCCATCAGCGAGTGTGGAAGGCATATGGAGGCAGAGGGAGGAAATGGGCGTGGTGGGAGGGAAGCCGCAGGCCACACTCTTTGATTACTGGGTTCCTCCAGTTTTCCTTTACTCTGAGTTCTGCCGTCCAAGAACTTAACGAGAATCATCTGTCCTTGATTTTGCTCCTTCTTCCTCGACTGTCGCTGCTTCCTGTCCTGACAGTGCTGTGTCCTGGTCCAGGGTCATCCCGCTAAGACCTTCTCCCACCCGTGTCCCCACCTCCCTCGTGTCTTCCTCCAGGCTGTCCTCAGCCCCAGCAGGTTCCGCCAAGCCCGCCAGAGTGGGATCTAAACTGGCAACGCCGTCATTCTGCTCCCCTTCCGCCTGTTTTATTGGCAGAGAGCCCATGCTTGTAGAAATGGAAAGCAGGAGTCTCCTGGCCTCGACTTCCACCCGGGCAGCCTCAGCCTGTGACGCTCAGACCCGCAGCTGTGCCGCTCACGAAGGACAGGGTCCCGTGTGCGAGGTTCCTCCCAGTGTTCCTGGCTCTTCAAGCCCAGCTTGGCATGTGAAGTTCAGTGGGCTGTTGAGCTAATGAGGGGTGGAACTCTAAAGCAGGTTATTTCATATCGATGTGGCCCCTTCCTTACACACCTGCTGTGAGCGTCTGGTGGTGGGCCACGTCCTAACCCCTGGCCAACAGATGCCTCTTTATGTTTTTTGTACAAAAGTAGAAACTGTCAGGCCTGAGCATATTAGGGGATGTGCAGGGTGACTTTGAGAGTTCTATTCCTTTATTTATCCAGCATTTGGGAGAGCCCTCAGGGTCCAGAAAGAACACATCTGGGAGGTCAAGGCCATGAGGAATGGTGGTGGCCAGGAGACGGGGTCGAGTGACCAAGTCCATCCTGCAACCGCAGGTGTTTGCTTGGGAGGGGCCATCCTCACCCAAGCTTGATTTGAGCCACAGAGCTGGGAGGGGTCTGTCCTGATCCCTTGGAACGGGACCAGCAGGGGTGCAGGTGGAGATGACACATTCTGCCACCCCTCACGTGAGGATGGGCTGCAGGAGAGACACAGCTTTGATCAATGACCAAGTGCAGTCCGTGTACCTGTTATTGGTCATGTGCTTATCCCTGCAGCCATCTGCTGGCTGGCCTCTGTCCCACACGCAGACCCGGGTCCAGACAGAGCACAGAGCATCAGCTGAGGATGTGTGGTCCGGGAAGAGACTGTTCCGGGGCTGGCTTCTTCATGGAAGCAACCAAGTAGGGCCCGTTTTGTTTTACAAAAAGACCAGAAAGGTTCCCATCTGAGCGGTGTTGAGATACTGTGGGTGTTTGTGTTAAAAATAATATGCATTGGGCAGGTGGGTGGAGCCGTGGCTCAGTGGTCCAGCATGTGCAAGGACGCGAGTTCAAATCCCAGCACCACGAACACAAAGAACTGTCTGAACAATGAAAATCTCATAAAAATTTAAATAAAGTTGATTCTCTCTCTCTCACTGTTCCCCTCCATCTTTAAAAAAGTACAATATGTATTTTACTTACTTACTCATAACACCCAAGATACTTTAAATGCTGTTTAATGCTTTGCACAGTGAATTTCTTTCCTGACATTTGATGTGAAACACCTAAGACAGCAACAGTCACTGGTACCTGCTTGCCACTTGTGCCCCTGTCCTCTGCTCACCTCCCTCGTTCACCCAGGCGAAGTCAAAAGGGAGCCAGTCAGCATCTGGAAGCCCACTGTCCTCCAGGGCAGAAGTGACGTTGGGCACAGGAAGGCACACAGGGGTCTCACAAAGCTTTAGATCAGGAAGGTCACCATGAAGACCTGTGCCCTGGAAAGGGGACAGCTAGTTTCCAAAACATCCTTGAACTTTGTAGCCCTTTTCTTAAGCACAGGTTGTGGGGGTCACTGCTTGCCTTCCCGAAAGCGGGGACATTATTCCCAGGAGGCAGGCGGCTCTTGGCAGGCAGCAGCCTGTTTGGATCATGCAGCTTGTGGCCCGTCGAATGACCGCGGTGTACACACACACACACTATTGTGTGGTGGCTCCCTCTCTGCAGGGACAGGTTAACCAGGACGCAGACCTTTGACCCTTATGTACCAATCCGAAAACCACTGCACAATAAAGCAGGAGCCCACAGACACTGTCTGCCTGCATGAGATGGTATTCCAGGAGGGAGAGGAGAGAGAACAGCGAGTAAAACTTCAATGAAGAAAAGGGAAGGACTTGTTCTAGGCAGCGCCATTTGAGTTGGACAGCCAGGGGCGAGGGCCGGCCAAGAAAGCCGCCTGCAGCGTGGGAATGGCCAGAGGCCTGCAGGGGATGAGCCAGCGTGGGCTCTGAGCCTGGGCAGCTGTGCTGGTTGAACGGTCTTCCCCAGAAACATGCTCCCCTCCAGCCAGGAAATGAGGTGCATTTGGGAATAGGGTCTCTGCTGAGGTCATTGGGTTATGCCTGGGTGCGTTGGGGTGGACCTCAAGACTGGCACTTCTGTAAGAAGGAAACTGGGCACAGACACACGAGAGGGAAGAGGGGCAGACGCTGGAGTGATGTATCCATGCGCCGAGGGACACATAGGATCGCTGACCACGGCCAGCAGGTGGACGAGGTGAGGACGTGTCAGAGGGAGAGCACTCTGCTCATGCTGGAGTGCAGATTCCCAGCCTCTAGAACAAACCTCTGTCTTTGAAGCTGCCCGCTGATGGCCCCTTTGTGTCTCCAGGAAACCGATGCAGGAGCCGGGCAACTCTGTCCAGGGCGCTGTGATCAACAGGGCCGGCTCTCCTCCAGGTGCGGAGGGGAGTTGGGCGGGGTCTGGACAGAAGCAAAGTGTTCCACGGAGTCTGAAAGCAAGAGAAGGGTCCTGGGTGCAGAGCGCTGGCCCCAGCTGGGAGGTGTGGCTGGCTGAGGGGCTCAGGCACCCCTGCTGCTCTGAGAGAGTGGACTGTGGGGCTGGTGTGAGCCAGGGTTCGGTTGGGTCCATCGGGGTGGCTGAGGCCCATCTTTCTCTTATTCTTAACCCAGGGGCATATAAACAGGTGTGACAGGGACACAGTGCCAATGCTAAATCCCCCCTTGGGGACAACTGGCACTAGTCAGATCACAGGTCCCCAGAGTAAGCAGGGGTTCACGCAGAAGGTGGCTCCGCTGCAGAAAGTGGGGCAGGTGCTCCAAGGCCCTGGAATGCTGTTCCCCATCTCTGCCAGGTGTGTCCTTCGCTCACTGTCACCTCTGTACCACTGGGTCCCCAGAGGTTGCTCTGTGTGCAGAGGGGCTGCACCTCTCCCCCACCTGCTCACCCATTAGCTTCCCACAGAAGACAAAATTAATTTAAATTTTCAGCCTCACGGAGTGTCCTGTCTCAGGCTACGTGGATTTTTGTGTTATTTGAGGCATTTTACTTGCTGAACTCCAGTATCTGTTTCCCAGGGACACCAGCCCCGCCCTGTGGCAGGGGAGGCCTTTGGAAGTTAGAGGACTTCTGCTTCAGAACCTGATTTAGCATGAAAAGCCCCTTGGCTATTTCATGCTGGCCACTTTGCCTTTGGGGCACCTCCCGCCTGGCGGGTGTTCTTGTGAGTCAGGAGGACACTTCCCAGGATCCTCCCAGGGCCCACAGATACCCTTTGACTCCTGTGTCGCAGTCAAGATGCTTCCATGTGTAATCGGCAGGGAGCAATCACAGTCTCTAATGCATTGATTTTTTTCCCAGAAATGTATCGATTACGTACAATAAAGTCAAAGCAAACCCGCCACATTCACTGTTACCTTCGTGCTAGCAAGAACACGCTAATTGTGAAGCATTCAGGAGTTGTGGGACACCCTTCGAGGTCTGTGCCAGGTGCAGGGGTGTGGAGGGCCGTGGGCTGCTGACAGCCCTCTTCCCTAGCTCCTGAGAGGGTCAGGACACGCGGGCTCCTCTCATCCCCGGACGCAGAGGGGCTGATGGAGACTGGCGAGATGGAAGGGGGAAGCTGGTGCAAGCAGCAGGTGTTCTGAAAAGCTGTTATGTAACCAAAGCCAGTGGCTCGAATGACAATGAAAACACTGTGTTGACGCTGGTGGGAATGGGTCCCACAACTGGAACTCACCATGTCACCAGTTGGAAGAAAAGTAAAGTTGTGTCTCTCTCTTCTGTTCCATTTGTCTCCATCTGTTTTTATGCCAATACCACGCAGTTTTAGTTACTGTGGCTCTGAAGTATAATTTGAAGTTGGGTATTGTGATGTCTCCAGCCCTTTTTTTCTCCTCAGAATAGAAGACACAGAAAAAACCAATACAGTAAAGTCATCTGGTCCTTGATGAAGGGGCCAAAAACATATGTCAGAGAAAAGACAGCCTTTTCAACAAGAGGTGCCGCAAAAACTGAGCGTACATCAAAAGAAGACTGAGACTAGGTTCCTATTTCTCACCCTGCACAAAGACAAACTCAACATGGATCCAAGACCAGAAACTTTGCAACTGTTGGCAGGTGCAGGCAATGACTTCCTAGACAAGAACTCTGTAGCTCAGGAAAGGAGAACAATACAAACAAATGGGATGGCATCAAATTCAAAAGCTTCTGCACAGCACAGGAGGTCTTAACAGAAGGAAGAGACAATCGACACAACGGGAGAAAAACCTTTACCAGCTCCTCCACTGAAGGAGCACTAATACCCAGAATCTATAAAGAACTCAAAAACTCAACTTTCAAAGCAGAAGTAACCCAATTAAGAAACGATCAAACGAACTGAACACTTTGTAAAAGGAGAAACACAAATGGGCAAAAACCGTATGAGAAAAGCTTCAGCATCTTTAGTGATCTGGGAGATGCAACTAAACTCTGTTGGAATTCCATCTCACTCCAGTTGAAATGGGAATAACCCAGGAACAGGAAATGCTGGTGGGGTGTGGGGAAAAGGCTGGTGGGAATGCCAATCAGTGCAGCCACCATGGAAGTGAGAAGCTCCAATGGAGCCACGTACGATCCAGCGCCGCCTCTCCTCGGCACTTATCCCAGAGAGCACAAGTTGGAACACTTAGAGGCGCAGGCATACCCTGCTTATAGCAGCACCGCTGAGTTTACGCAACCAGTCTAGGCAGTTAACAGATGAACGGCTGAAGAAATCAGATGGATCTACACCACGGACAAAGAAGAAAGCAACTATGCCGTTGGCAGGAAAATGGATGCAACTGGACCATGATTTTGAGCAAAAGAAGTCAGACTCAGAGAAAAGCATTGCGTATTTCCTCACATTTGTGGAAACTAGAAGGAAAAACAAACAAACAAACAAACGAAAGCAAAGCAAACCACAAAAGGAATCCATGCAATGAAAGGGAGACCAGAGAGCAGAGGAAGGAGTCCAGTGAGGGAGGGGAGCAGGGCTGCCATGTGAAGCCCCCATTCTGTAGAATTAATAGGCACCAATAAAAACAAATGAATTAAAATGAAGATAACTGGGGATGCATAGGGAGACACTCACGGAAAATCACGTGAAGACTGCTGCCTGAATAGGCCTTTGTTTCTCCCAACGTGCAGTTCAGTTGGACAGATCACATCCCCAATGTACAAAGCTTTAGTTTGCAAATACAGTGAAGCAAAGTGAAACGAGAGATTGGCGGGAAAAGAAAACCCAAATAAATCCTGCAATACAAAGAGGTGGGAGAAGGCAGCTGGATGATAATGACGCCAGCACCCTCCTCTACCTGGGCCCAGGTGACACTCGGGTGGGAGCTGTGCAGATGGGGGGTAAGGGGCAGCCCTGGGCTGCTTCTGCGGCTCAGGAGTGTGGCTTGTCCCGTGGTGGAACCCACCTGGCATGTGCTCCGTATACTTCTCCAGAAAGGGGCTTAGCTTGCTTCCAGAAGCAGGAGGGACAGGTGGCCATCTTCTCTAACAAGTGCCCCAGGAAGCTCAGACTTTGGAAGTCGCATTTTCTTGGGGAGTGATTGCAGCCTCCCAGTGTGTCTGACCTGGGGGTACTGATGAAAGTGTGGCCACTTGAGGGGTGCTTCCCTGGGTGCCATTGACCCCAAGGGGTGTGTGTCAGGCAGGAAATCAGCAGGGCCTCACCGTGGAAGAGCACACACAGGACCACAATAAGAGGTTTCAGGGACAGGCTGGCCAAGGTCTGGGTCACCTTCTGAAGTCCCTTTCTGGGAGCTCTGTGATCGACACCTAGCCACCTATGCAAATGTGCTCCTTCACCATTGCCCAGTCCCCTGGGCCTTTGGGGAGCAGAGGAAGAAAAGCCTCCTCTCTCCAACTCAGGCTCACGGAGAAGACAAGGCAGCCTTGACCTGCGTTCTGCCCACGTCCCCTCTGTCCTGAGCAACGCTCCTCCCTGGCCTTCTCATCTGGAGGACAGGAAATAATCTATTTCCAGCTGTACTGCTCCTTGCAGGGTGTGGTAGACCCCAGGGACCCGTGTAAAAAACAACAAACCATGAAAGGAAGGCCAGCAAGCCTCGAACAACTGGAAAAGCAAAGTGAGTGAGGGACAACATTTATGTCCTGGAAGAGACCGTTAAGTAGAGGTTGAGAGGGAAACAAAGGAAAATGGTCTCTTGCAGCATTTCCCAATCGCTGCTTTTTCCATCGCCAGACTGGGCGTCGCAGCTTCAGCCAAGAAACCGCGTCACCGAGGATGGAGCCACTAGGCAAGGCTGTCACTAGGGCAAACACCTGCCGGAGAGAGGACCACAGGAGAGGGTCACACTGACCAAATGCACGCCCCACACAGGCGCCGGAGGAAAGGCATCCCGGGGTCTTAGCACTGGAAGAGACAGAGCTGCCCTCCAGCCAGACTGCAGCTGCTTGGCCATGGCCGGGGACGGAGACAACCTTTCCTACCAGTGGCAAGAGACACACGTGTACACCAGGGCTGGTCTCAGGGACCTTGGACTCCAAAGGCAGAGCACGGATGTGATCACACGAGCAGCTAAAGATGAGCTCAAGAGCACGGGAAGACAATTATCTTAATGCAATGCATACATGATTAACTGATGAATAAATTATTTAGACAATGGCTGCTATGGGAATCCAGAGGAGAGAGATGGAATGGGCACGGGTTGCTCAAGAAGGGGAGCTGTGTAGAAATCGATTTCTCACGCAGGGGGTGTTGGAGTAGGCCTGCGAGACAGGTGATGGAAAAGTCAGTGTGTGCTTGGAGGTGTCGGAGATTGGCTGGAGTAGGGAGCCGGAGAAGGGGAAGGGCGGGACTCCAGCTTTGAGATCAGCAGGTTTCTGTTCTGGGGTGTCCCTTCTGAGGCGCCAAGGGACTCGGATGCTACCCACAAGCAAGCAGGGGCGATGAAGGTCTTGGATGGGCTAAGTTTCCCACTTCTTTCCGAATGATCAAAGCTGATTAACGGTGGCTTTGGGCACACTCCTGAAAGCAGGAGCTGTTGGGCTGGACCAAAACCCTCTCCAGAAGCTCAGTGCATTTTGACTGCAGAAGAGGACAGCAAAGGAGAAAGCATTGTGCACAGGCTATTGTATTTTTGTGCAAGGAAGTGAGCCAGTGGACTGTCCACGCCTTGAGGGAGGGACTTGCTATTAGCAACTCTCACTCAGCCAGTCATCGAGGGACAAGTATCATCGCTCCCCCGAGCGCTTCCTGTCCCAGAGTTCACGTGGGAAACCCAGGGAGCCCAGCTCGCACCTCTGGGGTCCTCCTCCTGTCTTCACAGCTCATGGGCAGTGAGAACCGTTCCTGTGCACCTCTGGCCTCCCAGCCCTTGCTCGCCAATCTCAGGAATGCCCTCCCTCCTCCTCCACAGGTGTCCCCCTCACAGTGACGCTGGAGTCTTGGAAGAGAAGGATCCAATCGTGTTTTTTGGTCTGTTCCCTCCAGACCAACAAAAATCCTACGGTCAGTATGCCTGACCCCGGCGTCTGCCTTCCCTTTACATTCAGACTGGGCGTTCCCACGTCTGACCTACGGCCCAAGTCCCCTGCAGCTGGAGCTGCGCCACCTCCTCAGCCGAGGAGCAGGGCTTCCCAGGGAGATCCCATGCCGCGGAGTTGTGTGCGGAGCAGTGGCTTCACTCTCCCTTCCTAACCAACGCATTCTTTCTTTTTTCCTTTAAGGAGAGAAAGGGATAGAGTGAGAGAGAGACAAAGGGCATCCATTTTTATTTAGTTTTTCATGTGGCTTTCATTGTCCCAACACTTCGTTGTTATTTCGTGGGGCTGGGATTTGAACCCGTGTACTCGCGCATGCCAGGCGAGAACCGTAACCGCTGAGCCACCGCTCCAGCACCCATCGATGCATTCTTGATAGCTAAACCATGTGATTAGGGCCACTTGTTCTTTACACAATGGGGTTAAAACGGCAGCCACCTTAGGCGGAGCCTAAGCGTATTCCTCTAGAATACACTGCCTGTGGTCTTGGATATTAAAAATACATGATGCCTGTGAACCGCTGAGTTCTGCCGGTGCCAGGCCTCTGGGTTAAATCCACGGGGACATTAACTCCTTGAGCCTCTTCACTGTGAGGGTGTCATCCGGTTGAAGCTGCTGCTATCAAAGCTTCCGGAACAAGAGTGGCACGTCCCCATGACCCTGGGGTTCTCACATTGAAGGGCCAGCAGGGGCGTCCCTCGTACCTAGACCCCTCTCCAGTGCTGCTCTCCTACCCTTGCCCCGGTTCCCAGGAGACAAGTGCTATTCTGGGAGCTGTAGACAGAGCTGAAGTCAAGGCCCAGTGTGTCCCCATGCATGGAGTCCCCATTCTCTTGGGGAAGGTGGACATTGGTCCACATGGGAGGGTAGAATGTGCTCACGAGCAGAATTCACATCTGGCTGAGTGACCACAGTGGCTGAAGAGGTTCCCTTCAGCCCAGGTCTAAATGGCCACAGAGGCAGGGGACCACGTCCAGCATCTTGTGGCCTGGCATGGCCACTGGCTTCCAGGCAGACTCCCAGCCCTCCTTGCAGGCCCCACTGCCTTGAGCAGCAGCTGCTGGGCTGTCTCGGGAGCGTCTCTCCAGCTGAGGACCCCAGCAAGGGCTGTCCCTTGTTGGCCAGAAAGTCCCCACCTCCAGGCTAGGCCTCCCTATTGAGAGGAAGGAAAGGGTTAGTGCCATTCCTCTTCTCACCATCCTCCCTCTACCAGAGTGGGCAGAGAGAGGCTGGCATCCAGCCCAGCCACTGCAGCCTCATTCGTAAGCAGACTTACCACTTCCAAACACTTTAAAAGACCTTTCTGCAAGTTAAAGTGAAAATGCGGATTTCATTCATCATCTTTCAAAACATATTGTTCTAAAAAGTGAATTTGACTTTGTCACGTTGTTTTGATTATAGGACCAACTCCCAGCCTCATGGTGGGCATCTAGAAACTTCTAGGCTGTGACCCCCAAAACAAAACAAACAAACATTTCTTACCACACTCTGCAAACCTCAGGTAGAGCAGTTCTTGTGGACCTGAAAAGAGCACTGATCAGGAGTCTGTCCCTCGTGTGGAGCGCATGCCGCCCTTCCCTGCCTAGGGAGCACAGCTCACCTGGGGCCGGGTCTGGCACCGCCCCGGGCAGCTGGAGCTGCCTGCTTGGCAAGCTTCACCCTGCAGCACACTGAGCTGCACGGTCAGCTGGTGGTCATTCTTTGAGAGAACCTTGAGAGATCCATGAGAGATTCACTCTTTTGTAGAATGAAGCAGTCAAATACCTGCAATTTCACATGGTTCAATCTGATGTCTCCTTTTATTTATTTTTTGTCTTTATTAGGAAAAGAATCCCTAATTTTTGTTGGAGCCAATGGCTTCCCATTAGAAAGACTACATTTTGCAAATGTGGTCATAAGGTTGTTTTGGCTAAAGAGATATAACCAGATGTCCCCACTAACAGCTTTTGTGAACCTCATTTAAAAGATAGTTTGCTCGTGCCTTTCATATTTTTCGTAGTCCTCCTCCATTCTGTTATGATCGCTGGAGCTCGGGCTGATTTTTGAGCATGAGGATAAGGGATTCACCCAGTAGCTTATGGAGTGGTAGACCAGGAGTGGCTATGGTCTTTGGTGGCAGATCAACTGGATCAGCCTTGGGCTGCTGAAGAGTTTATTAAGCCACACTCGTTGGCCGTGGAACCTGCTGTTGATGGATAGCACAATAAGTCTGAGATATTTCCTTGTGCGTTCACTCTCTGTGTGCTCATGGACAGGGGGTTCGTTTTTAAGTCTCTGCCTCATGAACCCCAGCAGCAACGCAGGGGTTCATGCTCCATTGTGTCTGAGAAGGAAGCTGTTCAGTTGCTGTGAACAGCGATTCAAGCACGGCTTACGCACGTGAAAGGCCGGGTTGAACTAGCATCAACGTTGAAAGCAGACAGGCTCAGAGAACCAGGAATGCACGGGCGCCACGGCTCACTCAGACGGTGGCAGTGCGGACCCCAGAGGAGCAGCAGGGACTCATGTTCCTCAGCGCCTGGAGCCCCACCCTGAGACTCCCTTGAGGGCAGCAAACCCGGTACAAGGTGGAGGCTCAACGCATCCACCAGGAGAGGCTGTGGGTGTACGTGCCTCTTCCTCGCACCTCTCACCATTGACTCTCGCAGGCTTAAACCCAAGTAAAACCTGCAGCTTGACCTTGGTGGCCATCTGTGGTGCCCAAGGGTTACCAACTCCAGCAACGTCCTGTGTAACACTGGCAAAGTCAGAAACGCTAAATCCTCCTGCTGTAGAGTACAGCTTTGTGTTTAACTGACAGGAACATACAAACTGCAAATGACAGAATATCACATGATTACAAATCAGAAACGGAGCACACAGCTTCTCAATAACTCTGTGTTATTGGATACTGCTGTTTGCACCCCGTTAAATGCAGCCCATTAGGCAGGGGCTTACTAATGAAATTACAGCAACCCCACTGTCCCTCCACGTGCAAAGTTAATTAGCACAACTAGAACTACCAAGATAATCAATTTATAAATCCACACAGCTATTCAGGTGAAGAAGCCCTGATAGACATTAGGGTCAACGTCCACATCAATGATATTGGACATACCTGGTGACCAGTTCTGAGGGTGCAGGTGAAATCACTGGCAATCACATACCTGTGGCAGGCGTAAGTGACCTAATTCTTCTCCTCTGATTAGGGAAGAGGCAGGAGCTGAATCACTATCACAGTCCCCGCAAAGCAACTTGCTAAAGAAAATAAGCTCTTGCCACGTAAGAGGCCAAGATCCAAAGGTGACCATGGCGGTGTGGCATTAGAGATGGAGACGACACAGAGGGGACCTGAGCCGCTAATCTGGTCAGTCTTCTTCCTGGCCAGCTGACCCGAGTGAGCTGCCTCAGCTCCTGGCACTCAGTGTCCTCCTACGTGAGATCCGGAGGGGAGGTGGAAGGGCGCACAGCGTTCTGCCTGAGGCTGTGCGAGCCTTGGAGGGATGGAGAGAGGGAAAGGACAGTTCCAGGCAGGGCTCAAAACTCAAGCCCAGTCTGGGAGGGGGCAGCAGGCGTGCAGTTTGCATACCAGGGCGGTGAGCAAACTGGCCGAGTGGCAGGCGGAAGGGACAGTGCAGTGGCCACCACACTGAAGCAGAGAACGGGCCAGCATCAGGTCCCTCTTGGGCGCATTGGACATTCCCAACTTTCCTGCTTCTTCTGCAGCCTGCTCAGCCACCAGCTGGCCCTGCGCTCCACGTTTGTGAGTCCCCGAGCAGCACTGTGACTAATGACCACACTCTGGGAGCTTGGGACAGCAGACATCCATTTTCCCACCGTCTGGAGGCCTGGAAGCTGTACACTAAGGTATCAGCAGGGCCACTTCTTTCTGCAGGCTCCAGGGATATGCTGATCCTTTCACACCTCTGACTGGCTGGCATGGTCTCCCTGTGTGTGTCTGCGAGTCCTCTCCTCTCATGAGGATGTGTGACTTAGGGCTCCTATGCTATCAGGCCAGCTCTCCTTAATCTACCTGGCTACACCTGCAGAGACCTATTTTCAAACAAGGCCACACTTTGAGGTTCTGGACGGACATGGCTTTGGGGTACGCTGCTCAGCCCATGTCCTCTCTTTCTCTGATGCTACAGGGAATGCCTGCACAATCCAGGTGCTCACAAAGGTAGCTCCCATGGCTGCTGAACATCCAGTGTCCCCAGTCTCTGCTGCGCCTCTGGCCCTGGCAGAGCTGTCGGGCAGGCGTTGGGGGCTGGGCCTCCTTGGTGCTCTTCCCTTCTCTTGGGAACTTCAGGCCCTGGCTGCCTTGGTGGGTCTCCAGTGCCTCTGCAGGGCCTGCTTGGGCACATTGTTTTGGGAGGGTCACTCTGATACAAGTCACTGCTGACCTGTTCTCATCGTGCACTGCCCGGGTGGCCCAGCTGTGTTGCTACCCTGTCCTCAACTTGCTGACCTCTGAGGCCCTGTGCAGAGGGGCTGGCTGCTGCTGACCGCCAGACACCGTAAGTTTATTACAACCCAACCGCCTGCTGAGCAACACACCTACCAGGGCCCTGACGGCTGGCACTCGCCGTGGGAAGCACCATGAAGTAGCATGGTTCTACCATCCCCGGAAAATCTCGCCCGTTCCCAGAAAAGCGGTGAACACCTTCCCCTCCATCAGCTTGGCCCCCCATTTCTTCTACCAGGTGTGTGTAACCTCCCAGCAGCCCAGGGGCAGGGCGAGGTGAGTTTCTCTCTCCCTTCTTCTGTTCTTGGCCAAGAATACACCTTCTTTCTCTGTTGCGTTGGCACTCGGTCTTGCTATTGGTTCCACAATCCCCAGAGGGATGAAAGACCCAGTGTAGGGCCCCAAATTGGTGGCACTGCTTGCCCTGGCAGGGAGCAGTTACTGTATTCCTAATCTTTTTTTTTGGCACTGGAAATTTAGCCCAGGGGGGTTTAACCACTGAAACACATCCCCAGCCCTTTTTATTTTTTATTTTGAGACAGGGTCTCACTAAGTGCTGAAGCTGGCTATGAACTTGCGATCCTCCTGCCTCAGCCTCCCAGGTTGCCAGGATAACAAGCGTGTGCCACCGTGCCTGGCTGTGGTCCTAATCTTTACAATGTGTCCTGCCTCTGTGTGCCTTGCTTAGTGGGAGAGAGAGAAATACCTCATTGAATTTACACATGAAACACCTTCCTCGATGCTCTGACCGTAATTACCCCTGTTCATAATGTGGGGCTGTTTCTGTTCTGAAATGTCGGGCGAAGCAGATCTGAAGCTCTTTTACACACTCCATGCTCACGCCCACCTCTGAGTCGTTGGCGCAGACCCCATCCTCCTTCCAGCGCGCACACGATGGTGCGGGGTGAGGTGTTGCCTCGGGGTGTGCAGGGAGGAGTGGAAGACTCACCCTGCATCCACGCTCCCTAGCTCGGAGCCCGGTGCTGTGGGAGCAGTCATTCCTGACACTGTCTGGTGGCAGGGCTAGGGCTGGGCGTTGGAGGGGAACCACAGTACCATTCACGGTTTCTCTTGCGGCAGCCTCGCCGTGCGCGTCATTCAGGAGGTGTGTGACAGTAGGCATGCTACTCCATCTAGCCACCTTCCAGGAGGTAGGGCTTCCCCTGGAAAGAGCATGGGTCATTCTCGTCCTGAGTTTTCCCCCAAGTCTCTCCTGGGTCAACGGGGTCCACGAGCCTATACTTCACGTGGCTTTCCCGAAGATCACTCAGTAAGGACAAGTCAGCCGTAACCTCTCTGCCTCGGTTATGCAGCTTGCCAACCAGGGATAATTAGGCCTTTGTCGGAGAGAATGGAGGAGAGAGGGAGAGCTGGGGGAGAGGAAATGAGTTCACTTGTTTTTTTAAATTTATAAAAACATGCTTTTCTTATAGCATCGGAGGCTGGGAAGTCCACAATCTAGAAACCATCAGGCTTGGTGTCTGGGGAGTGCCCTGCTCTGTGCTTCATCTTGGCCAGTGTGAGTGGCGTGAGGTGAAATCTTAGCGAAGTTTTGATTTGCATTTCTCTGATTACTAGTGATTTTGAGCACTCTCTTGTGTTCATTGGCTTGCTTGATTTCCTCTGAGAAGTTTCAGATATTCACTTTTATCAGCAAGTCAAGTGTACTGATACTCTGTATGTGTGACACGACTGAGCAGACTTATGGGTGATGTCACAAGATTGTTTTTTAAGAGAGAGAGAGAGAGAGAATCAATTTTATTTAGTTTTTCGTGTGGCTTTTGCTGCTCTGACACTTTGTTGTGTACATGGTGCTGGGGTTTGAAACCATGTTCTTGCACATGCCAGGCAAGTGCTGGAACCGCTGAGCCACTGCTCCAGCCCAACGTGACAGAATTATGAAGAGAGCAGAAAAAGCATTGATATTTAATGACTCTTGCTGTTGTGATCCAAAAAGTAGTGCTTGGCAGGTGTGGTGGTGACATGGCTGTAATCCCCGTGGCTTAGGGGGCTGAAGCAGGAGGATCACAAGTTCAAAGCCAACCTCAGCAACTTAGGGAGGCCCTGAGCAACTTCGTGAGACACTGTTTCAAATTTTAAAAAATGAATAAATAAATAAATAAATGGGCTGGGGGTGTGACTCAGTGGTTAAGTACTTCTAGTTTCAATGCTTAGTACCAAAAGCAAACCAACCGAAAAGTAGTGTTTGTCCCACTCCACCTTCCGGCCTGGTTTACAAAGACGGTGAATAAGTGTACTCTGACCTCTTGGATGGAAAGAACTGGAAGGGTCCGTAGACAGACAATGCCAGTTTTTATAGTGCACAACTTTCTCTTTGGACGGTTTCGGCAGCCCCTCTTCTGTGTGAAATAGAAGCTGCCCTTCTCTCCTGTGTTTCGCAAATGGCCCTCCCCGCAGGGCTTGCAGGCTGATTTCAGGGGATTTGGGGCATTTATCTATGTTTTCACAATCTGTCTGTGGCAAGTGACAGTGGCGGATGGCAGGGTGGCAAAGGACATGGAGACCCAGTTGAAATCAACCATTAACGAAACCTGCAAATAAAGAAAAATTTTGAGAGGACAGCAGCGCACTCCTGCGTGGACACTGCCCAGGCTCCCTCAGGCGAGCGTGCAGGGAGGCCCTGGCCTCGCTCCCCAGGGGAAGCACACGGAGCTCCCCAGTTCGGCTCACTCTGGGGACAACCATGGGTGGATTGGCTCTGGGCTCTTCCACAGGCTCTCCTTGCATTTTCCTGACTTTCCGCATCATCCATCAGTGCTATGCATGCTCTGTAGTCGCTGGATGGCTCTGCGGTGGACTGGACATCAGGGGCCATCGAGTCTGCGTCTGCTGCCTTAGAACAGAGTTTTGCAAACAAGGGGAGAATCGCGTGGATGTCATCAAGTCATATTGCAAAGATTCTCCCACTGACTTTCTACAAACTAAGAAAAATACTATGCCCAACAAGAGCAGCAAACTTCAGCGCGAGTGGTGCAGTTTCAGGATCTGATTCTAAGGTTTTTTTGGCATAGAAGATCACACCATGTGCTTTTATTTCAGGCCAACTGGTTTTAATGTTGTGATCTTGTGCTGATCTTTCACTGTGCTCTGTAACCTTCCTTGTGATTTAACGGAAGACAGGAGGCGGGAGGAGATGATGCGGTCACGGGCATGTTACATGTGAGGTCTCCCCTTCTTGGCACATGAAGGAGGTGGGGCAGGGGTACCAGGGGTATCATTATGGGGCAAAACACAAGCAGGGTTTGTTAAAGGGAGCTGAACATGAGCGCAGGTGCACCCAGCTCTCCTCTGCTGACCCTCAGGTTCACAGAAAGCCCCCGGACCTCATGTGCAGTTGACACAGGGTACAGGTAGGTGGTCCAAACGTCTAAAGCAAATGGGACACTGAAGCACAGACTGGGCGTCTTGGCAGAATGAGACCCAAGCACAGCCCTTTGCAGGGGGAGTGTTCTGCTGAGGAAGGGGCCAGGCTCTGGCCTGCTCCCTGGACTGTGCACTTGTGCTGGCCTGCTGGGTGGACAATGCCATAGGCTTTCCTCTCCTGCTGCTGCTCCACACCTGCCTCTGTGCTCTGCCTGACCTCACCACGGGACCCCGCATCCCTGCCGCGACCTCCCATCTCCCCTGCAGTCCACAGCACGAAGGTGATTAGGTTGTGTTTCCATTTTCAGTTTCAAGAAGCCTGGTTGAATTCGTGGCAGGTGCTGGTGGCTTTGTGGGGTCCTTCCTGTACATTTGCTCCTTGCTGGTGGCCTCGCATGTTGTGTGGGGCGTTTTGTGTTCCTATTCCTTTGCTCCAGCCTGCTGCTTCCTCACTGACAGGAATCAGTGGTCCCACCTGTTTCATCTACTCTGTACATTGAATTATGGAATACGCTATTTATCAAGCTACAAAATCGACAAGAAATGAAATTAATAAGAACAATAAAAATGCTTGTGTTTTTATATACAGAAACTGGTTTGGGAGACAGGATTAACTTGCATTGGCAGCTAAGAGAAAGCACAAATTATTGTTAATTCAATTTCAAATTGCATGGGGGAGATTTCAGAGCTATGAAAGCTGAAAGAAAATGAAGATATTCTATGTTTTGTCGATCAGGAATGTCTTAGCGGAGGAAATGGAGAAGCTGGAATTAAAATGAGAACATCTGATTTGATAGGTATCATGAAGGATCAAATAAGGAAGTAGGTGACAGAATTTGCGAAAGACCACGAAGCTTGAGTGTGACAATACTAGTTCTCACAGCCCTTTTGTGAAGCTGCTGGGGAACCAGATGGAAAAGGGTGCGATCATGAGGCCCTCACACCAGAGTGCTATGCTCGCTCGACCTGGTTAAGGACAGAGTAAAGCTTTAATGGCACACTGTAGCTTTCTAGTTTAATATTAATACCCATTTTACTGCATAAAATTTGGAAAACAAATAAAAGTACAGTGGAAAAAGCAAAAATCCCTTGTAGTCTTGCCACCACAAGGGAAACAAAAAAATCCTCCTGGTGTTCGCTTGTCTTGGCTTCTTGTGTTTAAATATGAATAGCTTTGACATTAAAATGGAATTATTTTCCATAGACAGTGAATATCTTTATTTTAAAATTAGTATTATCCTACAATTATTCTCAAGTCATTATTCAAAAAATGTGTTGAACGGTGTTAATACAATCCCTAACATTAAACTATTCTTGAATTCTTGGAATCCATTTTACTTGATGATGTTGTATTATTCATTGACTGCTACTGGATTAAATCTGCTAATTAAATAAAATCTCCATTGATAAGGAAAATTGGCCAGTAGTTTCTCATTTTTTGTCAGTACAATTAAGAAAATTTATCATGCATACATAAATGTTACTGAGCTAATTGGGAAACTTTTCACATTGTTGAGTTCTGGAAAAATCTAAGAGCAGGTTAGACAGCTTTGCTAGAGGTGGAATTCTGGCTCCAGCGACACTTTGGCACTTAGCAAGGAGCCTCCTGCTACAGATGCCTGGATACCCTGAGAACAGCAGCAGTACAGAAATTAGTCACCTGGCCCAGAAGCAGCGGAAAGCAGCCTGCACTGTGAGGGTGTGCAGATGGGAGCGCAGGGCTGCACGTGGCCTCAGTGTCCACAGGGGAGGCCAATCAGTCGCAGTCCTCCAGAGTCGGGGCTGGAATCGCTTGCCTTACACAGACCAGGGTCTGGGAGTGTCCATGCCCCCTTGAAAAGGCAGTGTGAAACCACACGTCTGCAGTTCAGCTTCCAATGCTACATCCAAAGGAAGGACAGGGTCACTTGTTTTACAACAGTAGCAATATTAGGAGGTAGACAATGGAATAGTCCCAGTGTTCTGGGGGAAAATACCATCAGCCTAGAATTGTGATCCAGAAAAATGTCTTAAGATAATAGAGAGAAAATAAGTATATTTTTTGAATAATGCTGAGAATGTTTGATGCCAGGGGACCCTAATTAAAGGAAATTCTAAAATATATATTTTTAAGCACATGTTTTTTTTTTAAGAGAGAGAGAGACAGAAAGGGAGAATCAATTTTATTTAGTTTTTCCTCTGGCCTTCATTTCTCTGATACTTAGTTGTGTAGGTGATGCTGGGTTTCGAACCTGGGTCTTCCTGCATGCCAGGCAAGTGCTCCAACCACCAAGCCACTGCTGCAGCTTGCAAAGGTTTTTCAGATGGAATTCTGGGATAAAGGAAAACAGCGTACAATAGAAGGGGTGGTCTAACTGAATAGCAAGCACATGAAACAGGAGTGATGTTCTCCATAGATAGAAAAGTACAGAAATGAGCCATCTCGCCAACCACAGGGCCCAGTCCACGCATGGCCCAGGGTGGGAAGATTTGTCTCACTTTATTACTGGGTGATTTCCAGAGTACAACTAAAAGAAAGAGAGCAAGATTCCGCATGAATATAAATAAAAGGAATAAACAGCAGTTAAGTGGATAACCTTAAGTATATTAAAAGGAATTGCTGAAAATTAATGAGCTAACTTCATGAACTCTGTGATCCAAGCTCAGGTGGACACAAGCCTGAACAGGTCCTTCACAACCAAGTCCAAATGGCCGACAGACTGTGTGCCCTACCCTCGTCCACATGTGCGGGCACCAACTCTCAATCCGACTGTTTCTGGAGTTAGTTTTCAAAGAGGTAATTCAGCTAAGTGAGGTTGGAAGGTGTCCTTCTAAGAAGGGATTGGGACACAGGCGTGTATGGGCTCACAGGTGAGGATAGAGCAGGAGGGTGGCCAGGAAGGTTAACCTGCTGGCACGTTGACCTTGGGCTTCCAGCCCAGCCTGTGGTGCACCCAGAAAGAGTATTTTAAGGGATTGCATTTCTATGCATTTCTAGAACAGCTATAATTAAATTACCTTAAGAAGACATAGGAGGCAGTTTTCTGCAGGAGAAGGGAGCAGAGGCTGACTGAAGGGGAGACCCTGGGTGTCTCTGGTGGCGGCAGTGAGTGGGGGCTGGACCTGGTTGGCAGCTGCGCAGGCTTCTCTGCGTCATTTCTTACGCCATCCAGTTTCAGATGGCATTACGAATGGATGGCAAATGGAACAGCTCGGGGAAATGCAGGAGCCTGCTAAACAGAAAACAAGGTGATGTTGATCTCGTGGGAGGAGACCATAGCCTGGGGAAGGTGCTCCAAGGCTTCGATGTCCCTCCCAGCGCCCTCTGCCCTGAGCCTGCAGGCGTGGGAATGAGACTGTTCACCCATCACCGCTTTTCATAAGCTGTACATATTTTATGCTCATTTCATAACTGCTAGCACCTTAGAAAAGCCATTTCTTAAAAAAACTTGGGTGGGGGGAGAAAGACTAGGGGTACCAGTAGCCTCAGGAATTCAACTATTATTTAGCTTACAAAGGTGCCTAGCTAATAGGACTGTAAGAATATAAGACACGCCGTCACATTTGAAATTTAGACAAAGAATGAAAAAAATGTCATATAGTTTTCCCCAAAAGTTGCACAGTATATTCTTGTGCTAAATTATTGTTTGATGTCATGGAAATTTGCGTTTGACTAGCCATCCTTTTTCCATTCATTGCCTCTGTCAACCTTACTACACACGAGAGCCTGAAAACCTAAAGGGACACCGCACTCTCTACCCTTGCTTCAGTGCCAAGCCTTAGTGTGCATCGTGAGGTTTAATTCCCTTTCTGCATCACTAATTCTACTCTATCTTAGCAAAGGGCTGTTGTACAAGTCTACTTATTCATTGGGCATCTCCACCTAAATGTGTCTAAGTACAAACCTATTATCTTGTCTCTGAAACAGGGTGAGGTTCCCCCAGAACTTTCCTGTGTATGTCAATGATGCTGCCTAAGGACTTTGCAAGTGGCAGAAACTCAGTTGGACCAAGGATAGCCTAGTGACAGTGGCCTGATGTCTCTGCCTTGGGTGAAGATAGAATGCCCGGGGCCTCAGGACGAGGGGACCCACGTGCTCGGTCCGGTCCTCCACACCTGTGGTCTCTGCTGGAGCCTGGCTCCCTCGTGCTTTCAGCAGCTATCAGGAGTGGATCCCATGTACACAGTGCTTCTTCTCCTTTGTTTTTGTTTTTTTTTGTACTGAGAATTGGACTCAAGTTTACTGAACCACTGAGCCATTTGTATTTTATGAGACAGAACCTTGATGAGTTTCTTAGGGCCTCACAAAGTTGTTGAGGCTGGTTTTGAACTTGTGATCTTCCTGCCTCAGCCTCCCGAGTTGCTGGGATTACAGGTGTGTGTCACCACACCAGGCATGTTTCTTCTTTTTGAAACCTTTGTTTTAATTTTTAATTGATCAATAATAATAATTGCATACATTTATGGAGCACAATGTGATGTTTTCCAACATGTACACAGTGTGGAATGATCAAATCAGGCCAATTACCATCCCATTGCAAAGATTCCATTTCTTTATTATGAGACTATTTAAAATCATCTCTTTTACCCATTTGAGATATGCAATGAATCATTGTCAACTTTAGCCACTATTCTGTGAAAAGTTGACCTTCTGTTCCATGTATGTGCTGACCAATGTCTGCCCTTGCTCCCTGCCCATCCTGCTGCAGCCCTGAACTCCCATCTCCCCTTGGCTTCTAGATAGAGTTCAGCTTCCTGACTGCAGTGGATGAGATTGGGTGGTGTCTCTCTGGCCTTTGCATGTAATTACCCATGCCCTTGCCAACAAATTTCCTTTTTTCTTTTTTTAACCTGGAGGTCCCGGTTGCATGTGACCACATTTCCTCCCCGACTTAGCTTGCCCATCGCTGGCCACTTGGGCTGATACCATACCCGGAAATAGACTGAACAACCTGGCTTCCTTCCCCTGCTGTGCCCTGGAAGTTGGTGCATCCTGTGCTGGTCTCCCAGGAACTGTGGTTCCTGTTTTGTCAGGGGGAGGCGTGGGAAGGGAACATCTTATCCAGCCCAGAGGGTGGTTGGTGCAGGGCCTACTCTGGCCTGCATTGACCACAGGAGGAAGGAAAATCCCTCGTGAAGTGTTGGGCTCTCTCTGGCATGGGACGAGTAGCCATAGAAAGTTACGCTCAATGACAGTGTTTTCCCTGGTCGCTCATCAGTATTTCTAGGCAAAAGAAAAATATATACAAAAAGAGACACCAGTGTGTCCCAGGAGGCAGAGCTAGGTGTGGTGGATTCCATCCTCATCTGTCAGAACCAGCACATCTGGGTGGGATTGGGGACCTCTGCAGGGCCTGGGGCCCTCCTGACACCGTCCTCAGCCCTTGGCTGGCTTCCTGCTCACACTCATTCTCTGTCCATCTCTGTCTTTGCCCTGAGGCTGTCCAAGCTTGTTTTTTTGTTTTTTAGAGAAAGAGAGAACTTGTTTATTTAGTTTTTCACATGGCCTTCATTGCTCCAACACTTAGTTGTGTACGTGGAGCTGAGGTTTGAACCCAGGTCCTCGTGCTTGCCAGGCAAGCGCTGAAACCGCTGGGCCACCGCTCCAGCCCCATGTCCAGGCTCGTTTTAGCAGGCACTTTTATGCAACCCGCACACGTGTGTTTAAGTAAAATCAGGGAGAAGGAAAGGTGGGCGACAAGCCAGCAACACCGTGTCTGCATGGCAGCCTCGCTCCTGTTCCTCCAGCCTGTTGTCCTCAGATCGGGGACTCTGCCTGGCTTTTGCCACCTCCTGCCTGTCTCAAGTCCCGAGGAATGGAATCGCTCCTAAACCCACAGGGTCACCCGGTTCCTTGCTGCTATGATTGGTGGCTCCTGTGGCAGCCACTCGCCTGCTGTCTGGTGGGGTCGCCTGCGAGGGTGACCAGGCTCAGGCAGGTCAGGACCACCTTTCATCTGCCCACTGTCCACACAGGGCCTCACTACGGATGGTTTCCTTCCCCATAAACCCTTCTAGCTGGAGACAGGCGGCTCGCTTTTCCCTGTGTCTGCTGACTTCTCCCCCTGGTCCTCACGTTTGAAGTGTCATTATTCTTCCTCGCAGTTGATGTGGCGGCTGACTGCAGAGCCCTAAACTCAAGCTGGCTCTTGCTCAGAATCTGCAAAGCATTGCTCCCTTCTCCTCTGCAGCCACCACTGCGGCGGGGAGGCCCTGTGTGGCTGATCTAGTTCTGGCACACGTGCAGTCTTTGCTTTCGTGCCTGCAGTTGCTGTGCGAGCTCAGTATGAAGAGGGCAAATCGTGGGGGCCACCCTATGTCCCCTTCCCCACTCACGTCCTCACCACCACCTGGACCTGCCCATCCCTGGCCAGGAATTTCTCCCTCCCCACTTGGCAAGTCCACGACTTCCGCCTGTGGATTTCATGTCCTTGGCTTGCACTCCCCTTGACCATCAGCCACGTTTCCCCAATGCCTCTTGCACAGCTGTAGACCATCCTGACAGCACTTGCTCTGCTTCCTTACATCCCCAGAACTCTATGCATCTCTTAGCTTTTGCTCAAGAAACCGGTCAATGCAGGGCCCCAGCAACTTTTTACAGTGTCAGAAACTTTGAATGTTCAACAAGGTTGATGTGTATTGCAATCATTTGACTGCTGGATTAGGCAGTTGTGAATCCCAGTTAGAGGCCACTGTTGCTATGGGCTGCTTTAGATGGGAGCCGACAGCCTTCTGCTCCTGCTCCTGACATGCCCTGTCCCAGGTCTTTGTTCTCATGGGCTTCTAATGTACACAAACACATTTTGCAAGAGGGGCTTTGTGCAACACTGTATCAAATATATTGTGACCATCATTCTAGGTTGTTTTTCATCTGTAAATCTTGTAATTCCATCAGAGAAGCAATCAAGTTGTCCATGGATTGATTTGTGTTCCTTGCAAACACTCACTGATGATGGCTTCTGGTTCAATTATCCCCTGGATGCCTTCAGACTGCCACCTCTGCTTCCTCCATTGTTTACTGGAGGTTCATGATGTGCACAGATAATTCAATTTCACCATGTTTCAATGATTATTTTATAATGCCATTAAGTAGGAAGATGGCATTGCATTTCATACATGAAGAAGTTAAAACAAAGAAATGCATGGATTGAGGCATGATGATTCAACCTGAGTTCCCACTGAAAGCTCCTCGGGATTCCCTGGAACTGAGAATTGGCTTTCAGCAGAGCCAACTGTCCCCTCGCTCTCTTTGAGGCTTCCCGTGCCCTTCCAACTTAGAGAAGTGGAAGCAATGGTCACCTGCTGCCTACCTGCGTAGACCAGAGCCCTAAGTATGCTTTGTCCTCTTGCTTATTTTGCTGCCCAATTTTTCACCCTTTCTCCATTTTGCACAGCTCGGGAACACGTCCAAGCACAGAGCAGCAGCATAGAAATTGTGCGGACCTCGGTCCATGGTAAAGGGGATGGAACTGCAGTGGGCAGCGGTGCCATCCCCAGCCCTGGGACCGAGTGGCTCCAAGGCACACATAGCCACTTTTCTTGGACTTGATTGGGCACTGATCAGGGGCCAAAAAATAAAACAAGAAGGAAGAAATGGGGTCGAAATCAGCCAGAATCTTTTCCACAGAGAGAGCGTGTGGCAATTGGTGTTTTCATGCTGGGAACTTTGAGTAACTTTCATGTAAGAGCTTTTTCCTGCCTGAGGGCAACAGAAATTGGTGTGGACAGTTAGGAACAGAGGGCTGAACTGTATTAGTAAGTGAGGTTTTGCAATATCGAGTTCAGAGGCTAAAGCTCAAGTTGCAGTCAGAGCAGTTCTAGAAAGTCATTGACACAATTGCTTTATGACACTATTTCATTGAGAGATAAGGGAGAGAGTGGGTGGCTCGTGGGAGATTGTGTAGAAATTCCCAGTCTGGGGACAGTGCCTCTATCTGTTGGCAGAGGCAGCTCCGTCCCCAGGATGATGGGCTGGGAGGCGCCAGGCTGGCCCCTGGGTGAGGTCTACCGGGAGAGGAGGGCTGGCCACCTCTGGAGAGAGGGCAGAGTGTAGTTTAGCTGGTGTTCCTTGGCAAGCGGAGATGAGGAAGGGCGCTGAGTCACTGCGTTTCGTAAGAACCGTGTTTACACTCGAGCGCCGGGCTGGCCAACCTGAGGAAATCCCAGAGTGGGTTTAGGGCGAGCACTGACAAGCAGGCATTTGAGCCCCTTTGAATTTTTCCTGCAGAATGACGTTGTTTAATCTATCCCACGTGTGCGTTGGGAATCAGATGCACGCACAATTCGGGAAAAGGAAAGCTTCCCAGCGTGCTGGACTGACGAGACCTTGCGCACAGGGATTTCCTACCTGGACAAGGTGGACTGCACCTTGTCCTACCTGCCACTGGTGGGACTTTCCTGGGCACAGTGGCACTCAAAGGGTCACACACATAAGCACATCATATATGTGCCCTAGAAATGCTCTGAATGGAAAATGCAGACTTTACTGTGGGGAAGAACATTTCCATCTGAGTTTCCTGCTGCCTGTATTTGGAACCATTTAAGCCATGTGCTATTGCAGTGTGCGGAAAGTGTAGCACATTCTGGAAAACAATACGTCTTGCCTCTACTTACCGTGCATCAGCTTAGGGCAGGTGGCACTGGATGTTCCAGATTCACTCTTGCCTGTGCACTGAGCCACGGTCTGTGGGGCAGCTTCAGTGAAAGGAGGGCTTTGGAGCAGAGCAGAGGCCTCTCCTGCCTGGGCGCAGCCAAGGCCAGCCCTAAAGGCCTCCCAGGCTATTAGGACAAAAACAAAGTACGTCCTTGGAATGGAAAGCATCAGGGGACCAGTTTGCAGGTCTTCAGGCAGTGCAGGATCATGGAGTCTTTGTGGACATCGGGACATTGTTACACCCCTGTTATCCTTCAGTTTGCGGGAACAGTACCCCAACTCCTTGAACTCACAGGTAAATGAAAGAGTGCAGCTCTGAAGTTAAGCAGATGATTTTTAATGCCAGCCTTGAGGCTCGAGTCCACTCTTTAATCCATGTCCAGCCTCAGTTTCTTCCTGCGTAAACAATGCTGGAGATGCAAGTACATCTTGGATTGGATGCAAAGCCATCGGCAGGCAGAGTGGTCGTTCTGTGAGTTGTAGTAATGATTAACTTCCTCAACCATAGCAGGTAAATAAACGGGAAGCAGGCTACGTGTTTTGGATCTGTCCTGATTTGCTTTGATCTTTCATACCAGGCACAATTTATCCCAAAGAGCAAAAAAATGAAAGTAACTTTGTGAAGCCAAACAAATTTATATTTATCATAAAACCATCTAATCAAAGGCCATCGATTAGCTATGATGTCTGGTGACCTTTGGCTCCGAATGGGTGTGCTGTGTCTGAGGGAGGTCAACTTGTTCTCAAGATTTCTGTTCTTTGGCTGCGGAAAGACATTAAAATGAGAAGATATTTCTTTTATGGGAGGCTATAGAGAAACTTTAAAAAAAATGCCTTTTTACCCACCCTCACCTTAAAATAAAGCAGAACTTATCTAAGGAAATATAAGATAACTAGAAATTCCAGTGCATAGAAATAAATATAGGTCATTGCATTGTCGATCAGGATATAAAACTTTTATCTGCTAAATTTCCCTGACGTGTTATCAGTGCTAAGGATGAGAATAGCTGTCGCGGTCTAATCGCTGTTTACGTCTCCTGTACAGAGCTGGTGGATTGGATCCTGAGGAATTTATTGGTAACTTTGGGGCAGCGTCCGTCAACAGAACGTGTAAGGAGCTGAGAAGCTTCTGTGCTTGTGTGAGTGCAGGTGCACTGGTGGTTGGCGCTGGGGGCAAGGCAGTGAGCAGCCCCAGGATGCACCGCCAGGCAGCAGGGAAGCGGTACGATGAGGAGGAGATTCCAGAGCTTTCCTTGATGTGGCGGTGGCATCTCCGCATGTCAAGACCCAAGCTTCTACCTTGTTTGCCAGTTTGCAGCTGATTCTCGTTGCTCACAGTCATAGTTTTTGAAACATAGTTTACTAAACTACTGTGTCTTGGGGATGTGGAGAGTTGGTGCCTGCGAGCCTCCACCACGTTTTCATCCACTGATCAGTAGATTTGTTTCATGCGTGTTTCTGCTGAAAGACACCTTATTTCCTATGCATTGTTGATTCATAAACACTGACCTCATGGTCATGGGTGCCGTGAAGTCTGAATGAAGCTTCTCCAATACACACTGTTTCTCCCGGGCTGGGAGGCTCCGCACAGCCTTATGCTCTTAGGAAACCCTTCAGTATGCTAGCATTGTGCCTGGGCCATCAGAACCAGTGAGATCAGCAACGAAAAGCACAAGAGTGCCAAACACGCCGCAGCCGACGGGTGCGGCAGGCTCTTGTGTGCAGGGTGGGAGCTGAGATGAGGCGAGAGGCGCTTGCGGGACAGCTGGGAGCACAGGTATTCAGGCGACTGAACTGGTTGCTCTGCTCAGATTGTGAGCGCTAGAGAAGGTGCCACGGTGAACTAAATCAAGTTGTTGTCCAAGGATGCCTCCTACTCAATTCCATATGTGGCCAGCTGTGACCCGGCTTGGTCCGTGGACCAACTGCACACCTGCTAGAAGCCTGCACTTGACCTGGCCTCCTCGCGGCAGCTGGCCTTGGCCAGCCCCGTGGCCAGTGTAACCTATTGAGAAGTCCTTGGGTGCTGCTGCTGTTCTCTCTGCCTAAATGCCGTCTGCCCACAGTGTGGCCCTGCACTTCTTTGAACATGTTCTCGTTCTGAGGCCTGTTAAACTCCAGAATCATAAATGAAAGCCAGGTAAGACCTTTCAATATGTTGCAACTTTGATTTTGTGGCTACAGAAACCTTGTAGTGAGTAGGCACGTTTGTAAACACATTATCCAGGAATAATGAGGACTGACTGTGACTCACGTGGCCTCAGCCTCTGCATTTTACATGGGAGTTGTGGAAAGGACTTCTGCTCTGCTTGGATCAGGATCTGGTCAGCTGTGGCTAGCACGTGGGGCTGGGCTGGGGCTCACGAAGACTCTTTTCCCAGTTGGGAGGCAGAGCTGTTACTTCAGCAGGCCACACTCCTGGCACTGGGTTAGGCAGAGCCCTTGGTCTCTTTAACATTGCATGGAAAAATGCACTTGGTACCCCAAATGTCGGTGGGCGTCAGAGGCCAGGCACGAGAGGAGTGCAGCTTCTGGTTCTTCTTCGCCCCCAGTTGTCTGGCGATGTGCAAGCGGCACCGCTGCGAGCTGTTGGCTCCGTCGTCTGCGCCAGTGTTCACGCCACGGCCCTGTGGATTAGTGTGCTTCTCAATCCAGGCGCAGTACCTTCTCAGTTAGGCAAACAAGACCCTGCGTGGCGGAAGGGAGGCCACAGGACTGGGCGAAGCCCTTGTCTGCCTACGACCATGGCACCAACGCGCAGGGACACGAAGCCGCTGCCACCCTGAGACTGTTGGGTGTGTTTATGGAGGAGGACATGCGCAGCTGTACCGCACCTGGTCCCACCTTCCATGTGGGCTGAGGTTGGCGCCCACCTAAGGCTCACTGTGCACTCTGGGGGGATGAATGAGCCAGCTCATGGTTGTGAAGACAAGGACGGGGCCAAGCACGAGCAGCACCCCCACTCCCTTGTCTCTTTCTTCCCTGGAACAACAAAGAGGCTTTGGAACATTCAAGCTGTTTTTTTCTGGGCTGTGGAGGCCGGGAATGGGGAATGGAATGAAAGGCCTTCCCAGGAATCCTCGGGACCTGGAGCTGTGATTTAGACTCACAGGCACAGACATAAACACACACATGACTGACGTCAGCCCACGGCACTCAGCCCACCCCTGCAGGGTGCGTGGTCTGGCCGAGCAGCACCAGCGGAGGCCCACCTGCTCCTGAGGCCCTGGCCGGCTGGCAGGGGCCTGGCTCACAATGGGGTTTTGTGCAGTGTCAACCCCTCCCCCCAACCTGAGGTCTGGTGTGTGGAGCAGCAGAAGCTGGGTCCTGGTTGAGTCTGGCCTGATGTCCCTCGAATTCATGTGCACACTCAGTCTCCACTGTGGGGAGGGGGTGGACAAGTCTTGGGAAGTTATCAAGTCACAAGGGCTGGGAGGAAACTCTGTCCACCCTTCCGCCCCTCCCGCCACAGTTGGGCACAGCATCTCCACTCCATCCTGAAAGCAGAGAACAGACTGAGGCACCCTGCTGGTGGACGCCCCTCCAGAGCCACCGCGAGGCACCCAGCCTCAACCTCACGGGTTCTCGGAGCAGCACAAAGGACTAGGAGTCAAATCTCCTTCTCACCGAGACCACAGAACCCAGGCACAGGGCACTGAAGACTCAGTCAGATCCCTGTCCAAAATCTGCAAGTTGGCACAAGTTGATGGTGACTGCGAGTTCACCATCAGTCACAGGGCAGCGCTGTAATTCCTCCGAGAGGTACAGTCCCCCAAACTGTGCTGAGCAGTGGCCCCTAAGTCCCACACAGCAAGTCACCCATTTGCACAAAGCTGCTGCCCTTGGAGGTGGGCTCTCTCATGCCTGGGTGGCCCCTCCCCACTGCTGGGCCCTGGGTCCCCTGCTTCCTGTCCCCGACAGTTGCCATCAGGTCTGTGACTCCTGGGAGGCCTGCATGGCAGCTGCAGCCCCAGGGACTGGCCCCTGGGAGTCTTGAATGGTGCCCTTCCCCTCCAGATCGCTGTGTACCTACAGTGAGGGGAAATTTTTGTTTTGTTTTGTTTTCTTCTCAAAAAGCGAAGTTCATGTTTGGGTTGTAACATCCCTGGTGTGTCTCCATGCTGCCTGCCTGCAGCCTAGTGTACAGCTGGCACTGGAGGGGTCTGTGGCTGGACCAGGGGTTCCCTCCCGTTCAGGAGATTCCTGCATGAGGTCACATACCTTGCTCATATGTTATAGAGATTCTCAGAACATGCTCAGAAAAATGCCTGGAGAAGAGGGTGGCCGGCACTGAAGAGGCAGGGGAGCCTGTCAGGGCTGGTGGCCTGCAAGCCATCACAATGCTGAGGCACTGACACGCATCATGGCCCTGGCCTTGGGCACCTCTCACTCCAGGGCTGCAGCGTCCCTGTCCCACCAGCTCCTAGAGCCTCGGGGTCTGCATCCCTGAGACCCACCTCCCTTGTGCCCCGTCTGATCTGGCCACACCAGCCTGCCACTTAGAATCCCTCCCTTGCCTGTGACACAGAGCTTCTTCTCAGGGAAGATGTATTTGATGCCCATGGCACGTTGCTGAAGGAGGATTTCTGCAGCTCAGGAGGATAAAGTGGGAACAGAGAGATGTTTTAGGGACGTTCATGGTGTCAAGAGTGGAGGTTGCCTTAATTGAGATGCCTGCTCAGCTTGGCCACAGTCCTACTGCAGGGCTGCCACGTAGACAATGACAGGCCAGGGGAGACAGGGTGGAGGTGCCCTGACTGCTTGGCTGGAAAGGACGGCACAGGGAACAGGGACTGGCGTGTGGATCCTTCTGGGAGCAGAGAGCATCTTGCCATTGTTTGCAGAGTCAGCACCCATGCTCCTGGAACCCATGCCAGCGACATCATTGCAGTTCCCTTGCATTCCTCCCTTGCAGTCTGGGAATGAAGGAGAGATTAATTGTATGGTGAGACTCTTCAACAATTTGCTGAACCTCCGCATTCCTGACATTAATCTTTCCCCAAGTGCCCCACCATTAACTTGAAAAATCATCCAGGCAAAACCTTAGAGTAGCTTCATGCAAATGAGAATACATAAGTAGTGTGCAGAGGTGGTGGGGAGGGCACCTGCTGCCTGGCACATGCAGTGGAGCGATACGGGAGCTGTCCCCCAGGCTGCGTCCAGGGAACGTGCACCGTTTAGTTAGAGTCGTTTCTTTTGGGCTTGGGCCTGGTAAAAACATGAAAAATGTTCTCATTTTTAAGCTGTTAATGCAAATAAACAATCTCTCCTCTTCCTTTATCCTCAAGGAACTCGCCGCCTGGCTATTGGTAGAAATAGTCAGTCAGTGGCCAGGGTTTGAGGCACATCCAGTGTCCTTTCCTAGGTGATCTTCAATTCAGAAATAGACCAGCAAGAGAGGCCCGGATTGAGATTTTCCCGTATAACAGCAATTCTTACTGTGCCAAACTTGGTTCTTATTGTTTATGAAATTAGTTAAAGCTTTGCATTGAGGTAATAGATTTGGAAGTTTTTTCTTTTTTTAAGAGCGAGACAATGAGAGCGAGAGTGCGAGAGAGAAAATCAATTTTATTTACTTTTTCATGTGGCTTTTGTTGCTCTGATGCTTCATTGTGTACGTGGTGCTGGGGTTTGAACCCATGTCCTCCCGCTAGCACCATAACTGCTGAGCTACTGCTCCAGCCCTAAATTTGGAAGTTCAGAGTGTTTTTTTTTTTTTTTCCTGGAAAGACTCTTTCCATATGTAGGTTTGTTCTTAAGTAAGTAGAGGTCTTGATTTCTGCCACTGGATCATGATGACCAGCTGTGTGGAAAAGAGATGTTCTTCTGAGGACACAGCCCTCGAGCTGGGGCTGGTGGGCTTGGGTCTGGGCGGGGTGGCCCCGGCCGGCCACACAGATGTCTGGCTTTCTCCACTCACTGCTCCATGCAGTGACCTCATGATGGCAAACAGATCGAAGTCAAGCTGCCCACATTAAGCGCTGGTATTTTGGATGAGAAGTCCGTGCCCATTGTTCCACTGACCACTTACGAACCAGCTCTTGTTAAAAATCTGCACGAGGCTGGATCTCCCAGCACACGTCCATGTACATTCTTACCGGTGACCTGGATTAGGTAGACCACGGAATGCACACGTATAATTAGAGATTTGCGAAAAAGGAAATACAGAAAGATGCTCAAATTCAGATCATTTTCTAGATTTCATTGAAAGATAAACACGTAAATTATACAAAACCTGTAAAGTTAGTGATTGGAACAAAATTTAAAATGGAATTTAATGTGAAAAGCAATTCACCATGGATTATATTTTTCACCTTGGTAAAATTTGCACGATTGTGTGATCAAGTTACAACTTAGCAAAAGCTGGGCTTTAAGCAAAAGGAAAGCAAGGGCTTTTTCCCCCTCTTCCAACTATTGGTTCATTTAATATTTATAGAGAGATTCCAGAGTGCACATTCTAGTATGGAACAGGCAAACAGAGAAGAGGCTACCACTTTAGACAGCCCAAGACAAACTTTCAGATAATAGATCCTGTAATCAAGCAAAAGCAGGGCCCGTGGACCACGATCTCTTGTCGCATCTGCTAATGTCCAGCCAGGAAGGACAGAAGAAAGACTAGTAACCGCATGATTAGGGGTTTGCTTGAACTTTGATTACCAACTACATTCATAATTTATTTTAATGAAGTTAAATGTTCAGCTTACATTAAAGTCATTTGAGTTTATATGCAAAATAAATAATTTTTAAGACTTTTTTTGTATATCAGGGAACCCCATTTGATTATCATTTGGTGGAAATATCTTTATTCTACACTGATCATTTCCTTAGACTAAAATTAACACTGAGTACTCATACAACTCTCACTAAATGCCAGGCAGAGCACACAAAACCCTCTGAGCAGTGGGGAGGGGTTTCCTTATCACCTGCCCTAACTGGCACACCCTTGGGAGCAGGATTCTGTCTTTTACCAGGATGTAGGGATGATGTCATCAGTAGTGACATAGTTATCCAAGACTTGTGTTTGGTAAGTTCTGGGGACACACAGATGATCCAGACCCAGCTTACCTTCCAGAGAAAGAAGGACCATATGCAGGTGCATTCAGGGTGGAGGCGGCACCGCAGGACA
Organism: Aplodontia rufa; assembly: GCA_004027875.1. Classification (NCBI taxonomy): domain Eukaryota; kingdom Metazoa; phylum Chordata; class Mammalia; order Rodentia; family Aplodontiidae; genus Aplodontia; species Aplodontia rufa. Next base: position 46,055 of record PVKS010001674.1, read on the forward strand.
GATCTTCACAAAGCGGTTGGCGCACTGACGTTCCCAGCTTGCTTTTAGAAGGTGCCTGGGTAAGCTGAGGTCATGTGGAAAGATTTCCCCAAATTCTAACAAAGTATTTTGGGCAATAAGGTGATTCTTGTGACCTTTCACCAAACTGAACCGCGGCCTCCAGTACCCTTAGCAAGGAAGGTGTGTGGTGGGGCTGGGTGTATCTAGGGAGGAGCTCAGCTAGCACCAGGAGGCAGTGTGGCAGCGTGTGTGTCTTTAAGTTACTAGAGGAGATGGACGGAAACCACCTTTCACTTGCCCCCTCTTCTGTTCAAGGGAAACGCTGTGAGCTTCAGTCTGCGACATCACTCGATACCCAGAGCAATTGAGGATAAAGGGCATCGACTGCGGGAAGCAAATTTGTTGGAGTGTTGTGTCATCCAGTGATTTAATGGGTACTTGGAATTATTTAGTAAGCATTTCTAAGGGATAAAAATGTGCTGAGACTTGCGAAGCACTCCGTGACCTATGGGAGCTAGAAGGTGCGGATGGTGTGTGTGCATGGGGGATCACACACGTGCGGTTCAACAGCACAGAGAGCAGCACGGGACTCACACTCCCTAGGGCCTTGCCCGGGACTCTTGGCCTGCATTCACTGTACCTCACTTCTAAAACCACACATTCCGCGGCCTCTCAGTAGTGCCAGCCCCAAGGTGGATGAAGCTGGACTCTGCACAGTGCGCAGTGAAAGCATCCATATTCCAGAATCTCAGGTATTTTGGGGTCATGAGCCACATCTGCTGACTTTGCAAAGGGCCTACATTGAATATGATGCTCAGGTGAAGAATTCCTGGGAGTGGTGGAGGTGTTGTCCCTGGTGATCCTTTGGCAGCAAGCTGAACATCCTAATTTTTCCTAAGTGAAACTCCTCAGGGAATTATCTGGCCCTTAACACTACCAAAAACTCTATCAGATGACTGGATACAGGTGCCACAGAAGATGCACAGTGGCCCTAAGCCAACGACGTTCCAGTTAGAGCATATTCAGAAGCCCCGTGAGATGGGACACATGTTGTGAGCTCCTCGGCCTCGGACCCCTTGTTTCCTCAGGACTTGACACTATATTCCTAGTCTGTGTACAATGTCACTCAGGACTCCAAGCGATGCTCCGTCCTGCAGCAGGAGAGGTTTGAGAATCACCACTCCACAGGGCCAGTGCAATGGCTGCAGAGCCCTGGTGCATGGATTGGGGCTGCAACGTGAGAACTGGCGGGAGAAGATACCCATTCCTTACCCCCTGTGAACTGGGCACAGTGTGAGTTCATCTTATTCTTTTGCAATGAATTCTTAGAAATTAGGACATTATTTACCTGTGAGGACACAACTCTTTCTGAAACAACCGTCTGTGGGGATGTGGAAAATTGGAGCCACGGTGCCTCGCTGGGGGGCTTGTAAAATGGTACCGCCACTTGGAAGGGTTTGAAAATTCCTCAAAATCTTAAGCATAGAATTGCTGTTTGACCAGCAATTCTGCAGTTAGATATATGCTCATCAGAGATGGTGTCTACACGGAAACATGGACGTGAATGTTGGAATCAGCTTTGTTTATAATAACCAAATTGGGAGTGGCTCAAATGTTCAACAAGAGATGGAAGAAAAACAAAACGCAGGCTATGTATGCAATAGAGAGAGGACTTATTGGACATTTTATCAGAAGATGCAATTCTGATTCATGCTTCAGTAGGGATGGGCCTTGACATTGTTGTGCGAAGTGAAAGAAGGGACAGCAAGAGGCCACCAATTGTGATTCTGTTTATGCTGAAATGCCCAGAATACGCAAGTCCTTAGTGTTGGAGGGGAGCGAGGGGGACTGTTGCTGTATTTTATATTGGGAGGATGACATGTAGTGGTGATGGCTTTGCAATTTTGTGAATAAGCTAAAAAGACTGAATCACCACTTTAAAGCAATGAGTTTTGTGGTGTGTGGATTGTATTCAATGAAATCATTACTGAACCCTTAGGGAGCTCTAGCTTTTGTCCTGATCAATTCCTGTAAATGACCAAGATTTAACTAGTTTTTTTTTTTCCTTTTAAAGAGAGAGAGGGACAGTGAGGGAGAGAGAAAGAAAGAATCAATTTTATTTAGTTGTTCAAGTGGCTTTTGTTGTCTGACACTTCATGGTGTATGTGGTACTGGGGCTCAGACCTGTATCCTTGTGCATGCCAGGCAAGCTGTAACCACTGAGCAACCGCTCCAGCCCCTTAACTATTTGTTTTGAGATGATTTAGCCTTCAGATAAAGTAAAATTTTGAGATAAACAAACACAACAAAGCAATCGTTTCATTTTTTTCACATGTGTTAGAATTTCATGTTTTCAAACATCTGAAGAGAATCATCCATACAATGAGTCAGAATGATAAGAGATGCTTTTGCAATACAGAAGGTGTGGATGATGATAAATGCTGAAGCTTACCGAGTTACATGGCAGAGGCTCTGGTTTAGGGGCCAGATGAACAAGACTTCTGGGGAACCGTTCTCATTTGCATTCCCAGAGATCAGCGTATGTGCTAGTTGAAGGAAGGATTAGATGCATCATCATTTTAAAACTACTTTTTCTTTATTTATTTATTTATTTATTTTTTAATTAGAATATAGAAATACAGTTGAGGGAGAAACATTATCAAAACATTATCAATCAGTGGATATAAACTTTGTTATTGAGGGGAAAAACCAGATCATGGATATCCACCTTGAATTTTACCTTTTGCATTTTCCCCCTTAAAACTACTTTTTCGAGGGGACCGTTCAACCAGCAATAAACTAATCATCCCTTCCTCTCTGAGATAACACAATTTTGAAAGACAAGCCCCTCTGGAGTACAGGGTGTGCACGATGCCTGTTTCATGAGCTGTATTGGAAGGTAATAAGGTGCAATGACCGAACGTGGACTCTGTGAAGGGTGACCAGAGCAGGTGCTCCCTTTGAAAGCCAAGCCAGCTTCTTCCTCCACTTTCAATAGAAGCATGGGAATTTCAAAGGATTTTTAACAAAGGAAATATCCAAGCATATTTGTGGTTGAGTTTATGTACAGAAAATGTCCCAACGGGTTCTTTAGTTTCCTAAGTCCATGATTGGTGACAGCAAGAAGTTGAACCAATAATGTACAACATGAAGCCAAAAATGAGAGCAGGGTTTCCTGAGAAGTAATTGTTTTGGAGAGGAAGCTAGTTCTCAACTGCATAATGTGGTTAGAAATGTCTTTATAGGAATAGGGAATGCTGAGATAGCACGGGCTTTTCATCAGTCTTTATTGGTTTTCTCTCCCAAGCCCAGTTAAACCAATATTGCATAGAAAGAGTGCCTGTGTGTATTCCCACTTCCCCAGCAGGACAGCACTTGGGAAGGTAGATTGCTTATAGAAGGTGGAAGGCACCAAGCGGAATGTTGTTCCTGAACACTGTCACGCTCTGTGGATAGATTCCTTCCACATTTTGGGTCAATTGCCACTTTTGAAAACTATTCTTTTTCCTTTTTTTAGAAAAACTGCAAAATTCAAACTTCCCTTCTCTTATGCTTTTGACTTGTTGCACAGCTATTTGAGTTTGATAATCTGATGCTGTAAGGAGCCAGAAGGTCATCACTAGGCCACTTCTGGAACAGCCAGTGTCTGTCACTCACCACCGTCCCCATCAGCACCTCTTGACCAAGTCAAAGCTCAGAAGCCAAAGGCCAACCCAGTGGATTTTTACAGGTTTAGAGACCTCCTGACTGGTTAATTTACATGGATCTGCACATTTTGAGTTCAGGTAAGAAATGAGAACATCAGATTTCACATTGGGAAATTTGGACATTCAGATGTGAAAATGTAACAGTATTGGTGACATCAATTGTGGTGATGCAGGCCTGTAATCCCAGAGACTCTGGAGGCTGAGACAGGAGGACAAGTTCAAGGCTAGCCCTTAGCAAGTGAGTGAGTGTCTCAAAATTAAAAAAAAAAAAAGCTGGGGTGTAGCTGAACGGTAAAGCACCCTGGATTCAACTCCCAGTACCAAAAAAGAAAAAGAAAAAAAGTTCTCTGCTCTCTCAAATTAATTCTGGACCCGTGACTTTACTGACCTCACTGCCTCTAATCATCTTCTGGCATTTTCACCACATCTGGATTGTACTGCCCCGTCCTGCTTCCCTGCTCCACCCATCCTGTGGAGTGGCCCTAAGCTCTCCAGGGGCAGCACTCGGTCTGCCGTCCGTGTCAGCAGTGTGTCCTGCATATGAAGTGAGACGTGGGCATGTTAGTGCCGGGGGCAGCTTACACTTTCCTGGTGGTCACGGGTCACCCCGACTGATGCTTGCCCGGTACTTCACGCACAGCGACCTTGCATTAAACCTTTATTGTCTGGACGAGTGAACAAGGAGAGATTAAAAAGGAGACGTCTGCTCATCGGAAGGTGGCTGTGGGTGAACGATGCTCTGCGTACCTGTTTGGAAGCCGAGGATGCCCGGTCGCTGAGGTCTTCAGCTGTGTGGACGCACTCCCCTGCGCTGTGCTGGGAAGGACGTTGATTGCCAGTACAAGGCAGAGGAGAATGGTCTGAAGCCGGCTTGCTCTTATTTTTTTTTATTTTGCCTGCTATTCGTGTAGCTCTCTTTGGTTATGAGCCTTCCATTTTTAAAACTCCTTTGACACGTCATTTCAGAATCCTCCATCTAGCCTAGCATTAATCTGTCTATCTTGGGGTGACAACAAATCTGCTATTGTGACTTGAACTGTATGTAGCTTTGGCCCTTCCCTTTCATGGAGCAGGCTGTGGCAGGGATAGAGCCACGAGATTCCAGTCCCCACCCGCACAGCCGCCCGGATGGCTTGTTTTCAGAAGGTTCCAGCACAGACCACTTGGGTACAAAGGGTCAGATGCAGTCCAAACAAATTCTTGACAATAATAGGTACAAAGGACTCGTGTCCCCAGTGAATGATTAACCCCAGGTATCATAAACAGAAGTGCTCCATACATCTGACAAACAGGATTGTCAAAGAACACAGGGGACAGAATATCTTCCGACGTGAAATGTCTTTCATCAGCTGGCCGGGTGTCAGGGAGGGCCCATTTGTGGGGGCCTTTCCCATCATGCTGTGAGTGAGTGGGAGGCAGGTGACCCATCTGCACCAGGCCTGGACTGCGCACCTAGTGCTCTCGTGTCTCTTCCACCCTGCCCACCGGTTCAGTAGATTATTTTATGCACACTTAGCCCAGAAGCTACTGTGCTTGGAGAAGCTTCCTTCTCCCATGTTTTCTGTTCCCCTAAGAATGAGCGAGCAGTCGGCTGTGCCAATCGCTAGAACATACTGTTAAGCCATTTTGAAAAAATAAAAACAAAGCATTTTTCTGTCTCTTCAGAGGAGCCTAGGAATAAAAGTGTGACTGTATTAAAAAGGCTCTTTTTCACAGATGTGCTGGAAGGTATGCAGCCAGACATGGCTGTCCCGAGTGGCCGACTTGGGCGATCATTCAAATACTTTCCAGCACTTTTTGCTGTAGCAAAAAACACTTGTGAAGCTTGACTTCAGGAACTGCTGAGCAACGCTTTACAAGTCACACACGGAAAAGATTTCCTTCCTCGGTAGAAGTGAGCTGTGGTCTGTGCAGGGCTGTTTGCACCCTTTTTGTACAAAAGGGAAGAATTAGAATTAAGCCCTAGGTTTATCCAAACAGCGTGAGGTCAGGAAGCCCGCCAACCAACCAGAAGCTGAGTGGGCTTCGGGGACTTCCGCAAATTATGAAAATGGAAAAGAAAGGGGCCCAGTTAAGGACAGAGTGTAGGAGTGATGGCTCCAGATGTCCCTCGTGCTTGTTACTGCGAGGCAGAGCCAGGGAGCCTGTCCAGCTCCCGGCCCCCATACTCCCTCCTCCTCCCCCAACGCTACGGCCAGGGTGCTGAGTTTCTATGGGCAACACAACCAAACACCAAAGCCACAGAGCACAACCCCAGAGCATTGTGTGTGAGGAGGAGCAGGACAGTGGCCATCAAAGGCAGGAGACACCGACCATGTCCTCCGGAGCACGATCTCCTGTGCGTCTAGAGCACTGTGCGCCTTCTTTTTGAATCCAGACCTCTATTCTGTGCCTCTCCTATTGGAAACACAGGTCTGAAAGGCTACGAGGGTTCATGCAGGAAGCACTACTTTCTGCTGCTATGTGGCCTCCCATGGGAAGGTGCTGGGGTGGGCACCCACTCAGGCAAGGCATTCCTCTGCTCCCGAGGCCCTCTGTCCCAGCCTCCAATGTCAGCCTCGACTCTGGACTCCCGGTGTTCCCCGGGGCATTTGCCACCAGGTGTGGAGGGCGGAGGTCCCCAGTCCCATCTCTATCTCTGTGCAGAAGACTCATGGCCAAACCAGGATCACAGCAGTGCACCAGAGGTTCCCCTTCATCTGGCGAGTGATTTCCTATCTGCATTCCACGGCAGCACAGCCTTGGTCTTCACTTCCATCCTGCCAAACACGCCCGACCTCCAGCTTCCGTGTCCTACTGAAGCTCAGCTGTCTTCTCTGAGGGGACTGGGGTCTCTGGGGGCTGGAATCTCCTGGGGCTGTTGTAGCAAAAGCACTACAAACTGGGTTCTGCAGGCCAGCAGTCCCAAATCAAGGTGAGGCAGGCGACGTCCCTGGAGTCTCTGGGTAGACATCTTCCTCGCTTCTCCCAGCCCTGGGTGGGGGCTGCTCCTGGGCTCCAGCAGCCTCCCACAGGGCTCTGCCCACCACCACAGATGCTCCCAGGTGCATTTCTCTTTCATTTACAAGGACCGCGGTCACTTTGGACTAGGGCTTCTCCAATGCCTTCATTGTCACCTGATGACATTTGCAAAGGCCCTGTTTCCAAATAAAGTCCCATTCACAGGTTCTGAGCATTCTAAGATTTCACCATGTCTTTTGGAGAACATAGTTTAACCCATAGCACTTGGTAAATCCACTTCTTTTTAATGATTTATTCTCTTCCATTGGCGTATTCTCATCATAGATCCAGCCAGCCAAGACTCCAGATGATTTGTAAGGTTGTCATTGCCACTTTAAATTGTGACCTCAGACCCACACTGCGCGTTGAGTGTTGGGTGTTGGCCTAGAGGCAGGTGGCTTCCCTGTCTTGTCACCCTGTTAGGACGTCAGACCCACACTGCGCGCTGAGCGTTGGGTGTTGGCCTAGAGGCAGGTGGCTTCCCTGTCTTGTCACCCTGTTAGGACCTCAGACCCACACTGTGCGCTGAGCGTTGGGTGTTGGCTGACAGGCAGGTGGCTCCCCTGTCTTGTCACCCTGTTAGGACCTCAGACCCACACTGTGCGCTGAGCATTGGGTGTTGGCCTAGAGGCAGGTGGCTTCCCTGCTTGTCACCCTGTTAGGACCTCAGACCCACACTGTGCGCTGAGCGTTGGGTGTTGGCCTAGAGGCAGGTGGCTCCCCTGTCTTGTCTTGCTCTGCTTCCCTCACAGCTGCTGTTGAGCATCTGCTGTGTGGTGTGAGAAGCTCGAGGCACGGGGGACAGGTGTCGAGGATCCCCGGCCCTTGCTCTCATGGAGCTCCCAAGGCGGACAGGAAATGAGCAGGAGAGCACAGAGGATGGGTGTTGACTTTGGAGGCTGGTCCCTCCTCCCTCCTGGACCATGCATGCCATTGTCCTGTGCACCTGTTTGCTGTCCCGTGGAGAGCGCATCACGGGGCTGTGGATGGCTTGGCCAACGAACATGGATGACCGAGCAGGTCCAGACACACAGCCAGTGGCGGCAAGGAGCTTGTCACTGACAAACTTGTCATCATCACGCTGCCTGCTGAAGTGCAGGTGTGCCTGGAGGGTAGGTGGCCCATAGAGGAGCGGAGGACCTTTGGGCAAGCTGAGTGCGAGTTCATGGGTTCACGTTTTTCTGCGTTTACCTGAGCCCTGCCCTTGCTCCCTGTCCCTTCTTCAGCCCTGTGGATAGGTGGAGCTCCAGGCACTCACTCCTTTCTTGTGCATCTCTAGCAAGGTGACCACGGATCTAGTGGCCACGTTCACCTCCCCCCCATGTCTGTCAGGCAGTTGCGTAGCTGTTCTGGAGCACAATGGGACGGACAGTTCTGTCCTTCTATGGAGGTCACACACGCCCACGTGGGGCCAGACTCCATCTCCCCACCAAGCTGTGACCAGCAGGCTGCGATCCTTTCCTAGGAAGCTCCGGATAGTAAATATTGAGGCTTGTGGGTGCGTCTCAGGCCAGGGCAGCCAGAGGCAACCTGTAAATGAATGGGTGAGCTGTGCTCTAATAAGAATTAATTTGTAAAAACGTTCAGCCAGCAGGATTTGCCTGCGGGTCACAGCTTTTCTCCCCCAGCCTTAGACTATAAAATTTCCTTTGCAGATTTGATATGTGACTATTGTGAATTCACGCTGAAGTTTAGCGCAGTTAAAACCAAACTCCTTTTTCCACTAAAATGGCTCCCTCTGCAGATTCCCTCTTTCTGGCAATAAAGGTGGCGTTTTACAATTCAGACACACTTGAAAACGTGGTGCTGAGGATCCGGACCCTGCTTTCTGCTAACTGCCGCCTCTTCCATCTGAGGATGTCTGTTTTCATGGCCGCTGTAATCTCACCACTTCACATCAGTATTGTTGTCTTAGTTATAGGGCTTAACTGATTTGCCCTTGGTTTTCCCCTCCAACTCATGTTTTCAGTGTGGCTTTTGTTTTAATTGTTGCTAAACATTTCTGTTTTCAATGCATTACTCACCGAGCTTCAAAATCTACCAGCCTCTGGACTGGGCCTGCCTTCTTCCCACCGGTGCCCTCTCTCTGCGTTCCACTCAGCTGCTTCCCACTGGCAAGGAAGTTGCCTTGCCCTCTCCTCCCTCCCTTGCTCTTTGGCTCCCACGCGTTCCTCTGCTCACAAACTCCCGTCCCCATTAGACCGGGTCCGGCCTTCAGACCAGGTCTCTCACTGGGAACGCCAGGGTACAGGGTGTCTCCAAGGCCTGCTTGCAGCTGATGCTCTGCCACACCTTCTTTCTTCAGCTGCAGAGGCCTTGGTTCCTGTCCCCAGCGAGAGCAGCATTCCCAATGCAGCAGCGTCGCCTTCCATGCGAGACAGGACCATTTTCCCAGGAACCACTCAGCTGTATGGGAAAGAATGAGTGACAGGTGAGTGAATACTGGCCTCCTTTCTTGTTCCCGTAATCTCCCTCCTTGCCTGTTCACCAACTGTTGGATCTCAATAGGAGATAGTTTGTTTGAAAAAAGGGAAATTATTTATCTTTATAGCAGAACCCCAGTTTTCCAACTTATGTTTACTTGTAAATTTTTACTTGTAAAATTCAAACTGTTCTTGCTATAGAGATACTATTAGCCCTGGAGGGTGATGATAAGATCCTAACTTGCTCCCCGAGGCTCTTGTACCAACAGGTGGTTTGGAAATCAAGGCAATGCGTGGGCACATGAAAGGCAGAACTTGCCTAAAATTAGAAAAGAAATGAGCTAGAGTGTTTTGTTCTCTAATTTTGGGACAGAATACTCATGCTTGAGAAACAGCAAAGTTCATAATGGGAAGGTAAAAAGGTAGGGAATTTTGTGGATTTTCCAAAGAGCATTTTTATGTCTTTAAATATACTAGATGTTGACTGGAAAAAAAAAACGTTTTGTCCCTAAATATCAATTTTTCCTTCAAATTTGATGGCTTTTACTTCAGTTTTGACATAGGATTATCAGTGCCACAGTTTTCATATGCATCAACTTTAATTAAAATCTTTTTTTATGGATTACAATTGGAAAGAAAAACCCATGAAGAGTGGAATGCATAAATGATCTGTGGTGTGTTCATATGACCAAAGATCACATTGCCTGAGCCACAAACTCCATCCCGCAGGCCGCAAACTAAGAGAGGTTGTCACATTTCTAATGTGAAAAATAAAAAAATAACAGTTCATATCATGTGAAAATTATTTAAAATCCAAACTTCAGGGTCCAATCTAAAGTTTTATTGGCATATAACAGTACTTGTTGGATTCTGTATCATCGGTGGCTGCCTCTTGTGCTACCAAGTCAGCAAGGAGACTCAGTGGCCAGTAAAAATTGTCACTGTGTGGCCCTTTTTGAAAAGTTCCTGTGCATCCTGCTACCCAGCAGTAAAGTCAGCACACGAGTGTTTGTATTCACAGAGTATAGGAATACAGCATTGAACCAACACCACGGCGCTCTCAGGAGTGGGAAAAATCAGCCCCCAGGAGACCCGACAGGACAGAGGCGCACTCCAGCCCGTGGGCCGGAGTCTGGGTGCTGGGGATGGCTCTCTGCTCCTCCACCTGAGTTCTGGAGGCATGGACATGTTCCTGCAATTCATGGGGACCATGACCTGTGTTCTTTTCTGCACTGACATTGTACTTTACTTGTAAAAGCTAACTTTAAAAAAAGAGGCTAAGAGGAGATGAAAGGAATCACTAAGCAGAGACCAATAGAGGAAAGGAAGAGTGTGCAGAGGAGCAGAAAAGACAGCAGAGGGCTTGGACGGAGCCTGGAGGCACGACAGAGGGGAGCCACTGGGCAAGGTGGGAAACAGCCTGAGAAGGCTTCGGCACGCTGCCTGCCCGGGACTCTGCCCAGGACTCTGTTTGTATGAGGGCATGTATTCTAGCCCACGGGGAAAACATTGTGCGTGTGTGTGCGTGTGTGTTGTGAAAGATAAGCAGGGAAAGGGGAGGTGTGGAAGAAATACCAATTTCCTCCCTGGCTCCGGCATGGCCCAGATGCAGCCCAGCTTTGACCCCTTGGAGTGGGGAGGCCGGGGAGGGTTTGTTGTGAGCTTTGGGAGAAGGAACGCACTGTCTCCATCTGCTGCCGCATTCTTGACGCAAGAGGCGCTGACAGGGTCACGAGTTTTTCTCTTCTACTTCGGATGCTGACTTGCTTGGTCTTGAGGGGAAGCACTTTATCCGTGCGGAAACTGTTAGCTCAGTGGACCGTAATGAGAAGATCAGCACAACAGAACGTGCGGCTGGAAACCTGCATCTTGCAAGTGTTTCGAAGCTCGTGAGCATCGAGAGACAGTAAGAAACACTCTCTGGAAAGGCCAGGTGCTTTGCCGGCTTCCTTTCCAGAACTCACCTGTGCGGCTGCATTGAGATCAGAGAGTGCGGTAGAGGTGAGAAGCCACCCGAGGGACGTGGGTTCTAACTTGGCCTATGGGGAAAGTCTAATTAAGTACAGTAAGAACAAGAGCGGATAGACACCCAGCCACCAGGGCTGAGTTCTTAGACAGCTGCAGAGGGGACACGCACTCCTTCCCAGTTTTTCACATGTGTGTGTCTGCAGCCGTGTGGGGTTTGGGATTCAGTGTGATATGGTGTCTGAGCAGATCCTATGCATTGAGTTGGCTAAGAAAGGCCAGAGAAACCTTTGGAAGCTGAAGCCTTTCCATCGGCAGCGTGTGGTTCTTGCCTGGGAGGCTGGCGAGGTCCACCGGCCGGATTCCAGATGTGTGAGACCCGTCTAGAAGTTGGCGCTCCGTCCCTGAGGTGCGTAGAAGCACATTTTAGAAAGCCAACAGAGACGCCTTGTGCTTCGGAAACCACCTCTCTCCTCCCTTTCCTTCCTTTCATCTCCTCTAAGCAACTGCCTGTGGTACATTCTTGCCCAGTGGCCCTCGAGGATTCTAATCCACTTACCTCGTGTTTGGTTTGGATGTGATGTGTCCCCCAGAAGCTCATGTGTGGCGCAATGCAAGAAGGCTTAGAGGTGAAATGTCTGGGTTATGAGAGTCTTAACCTAATCGGTGCCTTGATTCTGATAGGAATTAGCAGGTGGTAACTGTAGGCCGGCGGCGTGTGGCTGGAGGAGGTGGGTCCCCTGGTGCCAGCTGCTTTCCTCTGCCACATCCTTCTACCATGATGTTCTGTGTCACCGTGATCCCCAAGGAATGGAGTTGGCCGTCCATGGACTGAGACCTTTGGAACCACATGTGCCAAAATAAACTTTCCCTCCTTGAAGTTGTTCTTGTCAGGTCTTTGGGTCCAGTGGTGAGCAGCATGCTGAGTCTGCACGCAGGGCTGCGACCTCCTGATAGCAGCACACAGTGGACTCGGAGCGCTGCGCTCTTGCCAGTGCTAATCTGTCAACTTGCATCGCATTTGCCAGGGGCTGAATGACACAAACTGAAATGGTAACAGCCTTGTGTCTATAGGAGAGCAGGTGTCCAGGCTCCTCCCTCCCAGGACAGACTAAGAGGCAGGCTGGGAAAGGGTGTCAGGTTGACCAGCGCCTGCTTATCTGGAGAGGGGGAAACCTTGTCTGTACTGCTTCTGTTCTGGAAGTTACCATCTTTGATGCCAGCCAGTTGGGACGGAGTAGTAAAGGTGTGTGTGTGTGTGTGTGTGTGTGTGTGTGTGTGTGTGTGTATGTGTTGAAGGGCATCCAGGCATTGAATAGAGCTGGAAGGATCTTTCCTTTGAGCCCAGGGAGGTCATTACAGCCATGCAATACACACAGACTGGTGAATGGCAAATCGCTCTTTCAGACAAGCTTACCCAGGAAATGACCTCAAAAGGAGCTGGAGCCGTCCAAAATCAATAAACCAGTGCCAGAGCACCATGCATTTTATTTATATTTCACATATCAGGGATGGAAGTGCTATTCTGGTTAAGGGAGATTTGTAGGTGTCACATGTTCAGGCTTAGACACCAACGAACGCTGGCGCTGGAAGCCACACTTGGACCGTGGTTAATGAATGGGTGCAGGTGTGGCTGTGCTGCCAGGTGAGGTGCGGCAGTCCTTATGTCAGGCAGGTGCGTAATGGATGTCCTCTGGGCACGGCCACAGACATCACCTGCAGATCTTGGGTTTTTGCTGTGACTCTGACTCTCATTCTATCGACAGCAGGTTGACTTTTCCCCAGTTGATTTGGTCATGGAGTAAGGTGTGGCGTATTAATGAGTGACATTCACACTGGGGGATTCAGTTGAACACGCTGAAATCTGATTTGGCTCTTCAGAGATAGCCACGGGAACCTTTCAAAGGCCAGAGATGGCACCAACAGCTCATCCCCTGCCGCAGTGGCAGGCACTGATTTATGCCTTCCAATTGACCCTTGCAACCTGGGTCTTCTCCATCTTTGACTTTGTGGCTGCCAAGTTCTTCTGTTCTTCCTTGTTTTCTTCTATCTGCTTTTCTCACAGGTGCCTCATGCTGTCCCTGAACAGGAAAGAACCTTTAGAGCAAAATGACCGCTCGCTCTCCCTGCAGAGCTGTGTGTATAAAGGAGGTCTCGACATGCCCTGTGTTCATCAGGACCAGGGTGCACAATCTGGGGGCTATTGGAAAAGATGTTGAGACAAAGCAGGGGCAGCCTGCAGGAAAGGGGAGCCCCCTCAGCCCTGGGAAGGGTCCCCTCAGTGCAGGCTATGAGCATTGCTGGGAATGGCCTGTTTCCAAACTGCTCTGGAAGCTGGAGAGAAGTGGTCATCCATTAAATTGATGGGCTGGACACCGGTTGAATGGGCTCACGTGTTTGATTTGCTACTGACAAGGGACACAGCCAGAATCGAACCTGACCACTGGTCCTCAGCACCTCTCTCCCGCTCCTCCCTAGCCCCTTCTGCTCCGTGTCCTGCATTTCCACATCTTTCAACATTGCCATTCGTTTGGTAAAGGATAGGTTAGCCCCAGGGACAGAATGACAGAAAGCTAGTTGGGATGGACAGGTGGTGGTGGGCAAAGATGGAGGTGGAATCTCTCTTTGGGTATTCCTCATACCTGGAACTGTGTGGCGTAACCAGCAGGCAACGTATGAGCTCACGTAGGCACCAAGGTTATTCCATGGTTGATCATTCCCATTCTGTAGGTAAGGAAATGCAGACTGAGACAGGCTTAGCAATCAGCTGAGGTGTGTCTCCTACCCTCACCTCTTGCATTGGCCAGGGTTCTCCAGAGACAGAGACCCCACATGACACCTCCAAACCCCCACAGTGACATACTATGAGGAACTGGCTTGTGCTTTGGAGGCCAAGAGGCCAGTTCTGCAATGGGCTAACTAGAGACCCGGGAGAGCCCTGTGTGGTCCAGTCCAAGGATGCAGGCCTGAGCACCCAGGAGCTCAGTGTTTCAGGGTGAAGGCCTGGGGAGTGGGGCGTGGAGAGACTGAGGAGGCTGGAACCTCTGGTCCCTCAGCTCCTTTCCTGGCAGAGCACTGCCCAAATCCCAGAGCTTTTCTTTTTTTGGTACTAGGGATTAAACACAGGAACACTTAACTACTGAGCCATATCCCCAGCCCTTTTTATATTTTACTTTGAGACAGGGTCTTGCTGAGGCTGGTTTTGAACTTGCGATCCTCCTGTCTCAGCCTCCCGAGTGGCTGGGATTGCAGGCATGCACCACCACGTCCGCCTTCCTAGAACTTTTTATTCTTTTCAGTTCTCAGTAGATTGCACCTGGCCCACCCACTCTGGGGAGGCCCACATGCTCTGCTCAGTCCACCCACACCAATGCTCACTTCACCTTAGAGCATCCAAGGAAGTGCCTGGCTGAATTTCTGGGCATCCTAGGGCCCAGTCAGGTGGCACACACAACTCCCCATCACACCTCCTACCCTGGATTCCCAGCTCTTTGAAAGATGTGGTAATAACTGGAAAAGAGATGCGTCTTCTTTTCTGCCCCTCTGCGGCGTGTGGGAAAAGGCTGGCAGCCCTCTCCCAGTGCGGAGAGGACTCTGGGCAATAACGTGCGTGAGGATTGATGCTCTGTGTGATAGAACCAGCAGGAACACAGTGGCCTTTCCTGTGCCTCACATACTGAGCAGTTTCCAGAAAGTCCAATGCGATTGCCTTTCCAAATAGATAGGCATTCAGAGGCCCCATACAACCGGATGTGTGGCTTCCCTGGGAAGCAGTCTTAGGCATATTCTCAGATCCCCAGAGCCCAGTGTGGGACTTCTTCTTCCACACCTTTTCCTCTCTGAGAGTGGCTACCCAAGGAGAGACAACGCACATGCCACTGACGTGGCCACCACAGGTCCTGAGCCTTCCGTGTTCCAAGAGCTGGGCAGGACTGGGAGGTGCAGGTCTCCCCTCCTGCTGCGGGTCAGAGGCCTGGGTCTGGGAGAACATGCACAGGGATCCCCACACACACCTGTGCACGCACATGGACACACAGCCACCAGAACTAGAAAGAGAAGGCAGAGCTCTGAGTGGAAGTCAGCGGGCCCCTGGGATCTCTTCCACTTTCCTCTGGCAATTTTCATGTCAGTGGGAAAATAGAAAATGTGAATAAGAGCTTGTTTTTCACACCTGAGGGAAGAGTCTATCTTTACCCCAATTCCAGTGTATTTTGTGAGAGCTGTCAATTTAGGTAGGCTTTTTAAATGAGACTCAGCTCACCTTTCTTTTAGGCGGAGGGTGGCTTCCTGTCACCTGCATAATAGTCCCCCCCCCCCTGTATCTTGAGTGTTATAGGAACCTAGATATACAGTCTTAAAGGTGAAGCTGCGGGTTGGGAGAGGTGGCTCAGAGCTTGCCTGGCATGTGCAAAGACGAGGGTTCCAACCCAGCACCACGTACGCAGTGAAGTGTTGGAGCAATGAAGGCCACATGAAAAACTATATAAAATTGATTCTCTCTCTCTTTCTCTTTCTCACTGTCCTTCTCTCTAAAACAAACAAACAAACAAACAAGTGAGGGTGTTATGGAAAACTCCAGCCTTCTTTGGGGGAAACGCCACCCAATCCCATTTGACAATTCCTCCCGCAGCGTGGTAGCCTAGGAGGAAAACCCCATGGGTCGCACTAATTTAAATGAGCTCTGTGCAGAGCTAGCTCAGGCCAGATTCTGTCTTTTGGTCACTTTGAAAGTTCCTTTTTACCTCTCCTGGCCACCAGCCAGATTTGAGGCAAAGGATTCTCACCTGCCCCTCCCACTCCAACAGCAGCTGAAGCCTCCCCCTCTCAAGGGGACCCTACCAAGCGTCAGGTAAATCTGGCTTTTGCCTAAAGATTTGGTGTTAGGAAGGCATTTGCATGGGATTCTGTTTCTCTGTGTGTCTCTGTTGCTTTCCCCCAAGGCGTCTCTTATCTGTGAAGCTCTGGTATGGACTTTGAGTATTTTTTTGAATAATGGCTACCAGGACTCCTCCAAGATTTCAGATAAATACTGTCAATTAATAAAATGGGATTCTAAATGAAAATATCAATTTAACCAGCATCAGCCAGACTTAAAAACAAATATTTAATGTAGTGCTCAACTGTGAAATCAGTTGCTACTTGAACTAATGGTCTTCATGGTTCATTGACAAAGTCCTCCATGTTGGGCAATGGTTGCAAGAATGGTCTGGCAATCAAACTGCTCCTCCAGCGCCTTTCCTGACACGCCTCTGCAGTCACTCTCCAAGGAGCACCTGGTCCTACTGGGGAGTCCACACTAGGGAGCCAGGGAACTCTGCGGAGAGACACTTCGGGGCTCCAGCCTCCCCTCCTCAAGGCTCAGCACTCTTCTCCACTAGGTCTGAGTGTTAGTCAGGGTTCTCCAGAGCGGGAACCCAAGGGGTGGGCGGATAGGTCGATCCGGGAGGGGCTTTACTACGGAAATCAGTGCACATGATTAGGAAATCAGTGCACATGATTATGAAGGCGAGAAGTCCCACAACCAGTTGCTGAAGACTGGAGACACCAGGAGGCTGGAAGCATGGCCCAGGGCCAGCCCACACGCCTGAGGCCTGGGCAAGCTGGTGGTGGAATTCTTAGTCCCAGGCTGCAAATCCGGGAACCCAGGCCCTCTGATGTCCTGAGACAGGGAAAGAAGAGCCTCCCAGCTCCAGGAGGGAGAGGAAATCCTTTTCTCTGCTTTTTTGTCCTCTTTGGGTCCCCACCAATAGGATGGTGCCCACCCAGTTTGAGGTTTGACTTTCTCCACTCTGGCCAACCTCCTTGCCCGTCTCCTCTGGAAACACCCTTGCAGGCCCATGTAGAAGAACGCTGTCCTAGTTCTCTAGCTGTGCCTTAAGCCGGTCACGTGACCCCTGAAGTTATCCACTGTGCCTGTGTCCAGGATTGCTGCACTTCTTCCTGATTCTATGTGTGCTGTGAACTTGGTGGTGCAGGTGGTGAGATGCTATTTCACTGCTACCTGTTGTAAAAAAGACCAACACTGTCATTAAATAAAGTGAATGACAGTTACAAAGGAAAGGTACTAAGCTATTGGTCCCATAGAGAGGGACCTTGGGAAGCTACTGATCATCCCTGAGAATGCCACTCTCACTGGCATCTGTCCCAGTCCTCTCCATGGCCACTTCTGAGGCACATCGCTTCGTAGTGTCATTGCTTCCTTCAACATTGCCACGCCATTCAGCTTTGGAACTGACCACCCTACTAAACTGGCACTAAGGCACTTAATTGCTCCCCCAAATCAAAGCTACCCTACACCTTTGGGATTTCATTCATTCCGGATATCCGAAGAGGCTACACCTCTCAAGAGGACCGGTTAAAGCTAGGTTCCAGGAACCCTTTGTAGAGAGGAAGAATAGTTGGTGAGCAGGTGGCCTTGCTGCTGGGTTAGTGTGGAAGGGTTCTTATACTGTAGAGAGCGCTCTGCTCTGTCCTGCAGAGCCCGTGGAGTGTGAGGGAAGGATGGGAAGCAGCACTAGGGAGACCCATGCCCCTGGACCACCATGAACAGCTCCAGCTGGCCCAGACCTGGCCCGTGCTAAGGACAAAGGAGACAGAAAGACAGATGTCCGTTGGGGCCTGGACACTCCCCACCTTTTCAAAGCGAAATGAGACTTCAGGCCCCCTCCTCTTGTCCTGCTGCTCTCTGGGTCTCCTACCCAGATCTTGTCGCAAAGGACAGCCTGCTATCCTGGACACAGCGGCACCTCACAGCACCCTCCTCCTGGCCCTTTTCTTTGGCACCCTCGCGTATGAATCTGCACTTATCTCAGGCAGATGTTTGCATTCCTAGCTAAAACGCAAGAACAAGTGGACGAGGTGATGGAATGGGGGTTTCTCATGAAGAGATGCAGGTAGGTCCAAGACAATTCCAGTGGCTCTCTGCTCTTTCATTTGTGGACTTAAACTTTCAAAATTAGTTCTGATCTCATCAGGTTTTAGAATATCTAATGATCGTGTGATAATGGCAGCCCATTAATCATGACCCACAAATGACAGACTTGTCATCTTTAAAAGCAAGCTGCTTATTGATGGCGTTAGACTTCCTTCCTGGATTTGCAAATGTTTGCATTCAGGATAGAAAGTCCGCTGTAAGCCCAGAGCAATTCAACACCGCAGATGGAAGGCCCCTTTGTATCCTTGACCATGGAGAGCCCCCGAGGCTGAGGACAGTCCAAGGACTTGCCTGTGATCTCGAGGCCCAGCTGGTGAGGCTGAGCAACCAGCCAGGCCTCTGCCTTGAGCCCACGCTGCCTGTGCTCTCTCGAGATAGGCTTATCTGGTGAGCTTTGCCAAGTGGAAATTTCTAAGTGACTCCAGGCTCCCACAGATGGACTGTGTCACACCAATGACGTGCCTCCCTCCGAGAACAAAACAACATCCCTCATGGTTGTGCCCTTGTGCGTAGATGGTGGCAAACGCTTGTTTGCCAAGCCGTCCGTCTCCTCCCTTTCTGTGTCCCGCTGAGATCATGGAAAGGCAGAGTAAACAGCCGTGGAGTCGACGCTCCCTGGTTATTTGTTTAAGAGTAGTGTTCCAGGATACACACCAAGATAAAGACCTTGTGTAATGAATGAGTGACTCCCAAGGCCAGCGTGGGGTCACGTGCTTCCATGGGACAGGCCCTTTGAGAAGGTCACCTTGCCAAGCTCCCAGAGAGTCCTCCTAATCCCCTGAGCAGGCAGGAGCTCCAGGGAAGAGGCAGAGGGAAGCACAGGGCCACTGTACGTATGTCCCAGTGTCAAGGTGGGGAGCAGGACAAGGTGAAATCTGATTGGAGGGAGGTGGTTGCCAAAGTGGGGGCAACCACAGCAGAGGGGACCATGGACACAGCTGGACAGAAGGAAGGAGGACCCAGGCAGCCAGGGCAGGGTTCCAGAAGTGGAGAACACTGCAGCTGAGCTGGCCCTGCATGTGGCCCCTCCAGGGCCCCAAGAAGCATAGGGCTACTTTGGTCTGGGTGTCACAGCCACCTACCGCTCTATGAAAGGCAGGCCACACTCTGTGATCTTGGGATCCAGATGACAGATTCTGGCAGCACCCTGGTCTCCAAACAAGAAAAATGGACTAACATGCAACCACGTTGCTTTAAATGCACTGGGAAGCACACATATTCCTTTGCCTGTTTAATGACTGCTTACTTTTTAAATGGTTTTAAAATAAAAAGGCTTGGATAAATGCATTTGGGAGAGGGTGACGGGAAGGTGGCTGGGTACCCCACTCATTTCGTATTGATTCCCCCTCTTATGCATCAAGTTCCACCGTTCCCCCAAGTTCCCATAAGCATATATCTTCAGTGCAAATTGCTTTACAACCAAAAGTGCTGTGGACACAATCGAATGGTGTAGTGAACAGATTTTTCAGAAAGGAGGGGACTGGAAGGTGCTGAAAAATGCAATCAGATAAGAAGCTGCCTGCTGCAGGGAGCCTGGCTCCTGCTTTACATAATAAGAGCATAAAGAGTTGCATTTTATTGATATGGGAACACAGTTTATGGCTTTCTGTGATTTAGCCTCTCTACCGAACATGAGCGTGGTGGATTAGACTCCATTTCCTCAAGGCGCGACGGCTGGCTTGCTTCATTACCCTGTTCTGATTCTCGAGGAGAAACCAGCTCACAGCTCTCGGCTTCAGAATCACTGTGGCGGGCAGGAAGCGCAGCATCGTCGCGGAAGTCCCTTTGTGGAGACTCCAGAGAAGCTTCTCCTGTGCAGGGGTGCGGGACAGAAGGTGCTGCGGTGGGAGGAGCTCTGACGGTTCCCACGTGGTTTAGGAGGCCTGGCTGATTCTAGGCTGTGAGACGGCTCACGCTGGTGGGCACTGCCTCACAGGTCAGGTAGATACCAAAACAATGTCCACGACATGGATGGAAGGTGGAGAATGTCCGTGCCAGCAACTCTCCCAGGAGGAGGCGCAGGCTCCCAGAAGACGGAAGGCCAGAGGAGACTTTCCGGTGGTTCTCATTGACCGTGCACCGCAATGGCTTCTGGAAAGTGCCCAGAGGCCTCACTTTCTCCTAATGATGCACACAATCTTTTCTGCTTTTCCTCTCTCTCGGGGGTCCCAAGGGAACCTTCTGTTGTCTCCCTCCCGCATATTCTGTTCCACATGGAGGTGCCCCCACCCCTACCTGGTGGTGCCTCTCCACCTGGCCTCTGCAGCAGCTGGCATACCTGGCAGCACACCTGTCTGCCCCTAGTTCACTGCGGGTGCTGCTGCTGGGGTGCCAGGGGGGCACCCTCTTCTGTCCACACTGGGAAATGGGTAGATGCTTCCCAAAGGCACAGAACCTACCTCACAGGGTGTCCTGGCACATGAAGGACATCATGTGGCAGCCAGAGTGTCCTTCCCACCTGGGCAGCACCCAGGAGCACTAGCTGCACCCGTGGGGATCAGAAGACTGACGAGGCTGTCCTTGACACGTTTAAATCTCCAGCCCGCATGTTCTCAACTGGGTGCACTTTTACCTGGCCCTGGAAGCTCTGCAGACCCAGGAGCCAGCTTCTGCCTGGGTGGCTGATGTGACTGAGCACCTCCCCAGCTGATGGCAAGGTGAAGCCAAGTTCGGGAGCCCAGTGCTTTGATGCTTGAGGAGGAGATGAGTATCCTCTGATTTAGGAACAAGAGTACATAGGCCCAGAGAGGTTTCATCTTAGGTTCAAGGTTACCCAGCTATTTTTCAGCACAGCCGTTATATTCCTGACTTTTTGAGCCCAAAGTTGATCTCCTTGAGATAACAGCTCCCAGCCCTGCTAAGTATTAGAATCACTCGAGAAGGGCTGGAACTGGATCCCAATCAACATCAGGCATTCTTTCTAAAGTTCCTGCAGTGAGTGGAATGTAAAACCCAGGTTTGAAGTCAACTTACTACCCTGCAGATCAACTGTCTTTAAATGCCCTGGGGTGCCGCTGACCTAATTCACTGAGGTCAAGGATTGGCTTTAGTGTTAGATAAAGCACTCCTAGCAAGCGTTCTTCTGCCTGCAGAACTTGGGTGAGGAGCGTGCCTGTCCTGCACCACCCCTGGGCAGCCTCTTCTCTGCTTCTCTCCCGTCCCCCTCTCCTTCCCCACTGCCTTCCTGTGTCTGTCTGACTCCACTGTCTCAGGGTGAGCTTATTTTTGGAGTGATGGTGTTTGGCAGAAAATTACGATCCTGCTCTATTAGTAAAATGGTCTAAGAAATACAGTCCTGTCCTTCACTCCCTAGCAAGCAAAATGCGGGGCCTGTTTAAACTGCTTTAATTTCTAATTTTGGTGAATTGGTTGGTTCTTTCTGACATATTATTTCCTTTAGTTTTCTGAATTTGCTTAGAGGGAATAAAGACCAGGACAGGAAAGCAGCAAAGGAGAGGAACTAAGGGACATGAGATGTGAGCTGGGGGACAACACGTTGCCTGGAAGCCAGAGAGCAGCTCAGACAGCTGAGGCCTGGGAGGCAGCACCCGGAGGCTCAGGAGGGGCGGAGGAGCTCCCAGAACCTACCAAGTTCCTTCTTAGTGATCCTCAAGAAACTGGTGAGGAAGCCCAGGCATCACTAAGTCATGTGGCCCTGGAGGCCAGGGTGAGCTCAGCCCTGGGGGCCACTTGGTGGGAAGCAGCAGCAAGGAGCCACCTGAGACGGAGATCCCAGCTTTCTGATCAGCCAGCTTTGGGATGAGGGCTCAGGTGGCGCTTTGTCCTTCGCAGTGAGGATGAGGGTTGTCTTTGCCATGCCACTGGCTCAGCTGCCTGCCTGCTTTGACTCACAGGGGAAGCCCTAGGTCAGTGTTAGACAAACAGGTTTCCTGGTTTTTAGTTTTCCTTCTCTTGCCCAATGCAGGCCAAAGCTCAAGTTCCAACCCCAGGCCATGTCGGGGCAGACTGGCAAGGTGGAAGGGCAGGGCCAGGGCTCCTCACCACATCACATGGCATCAGGGACATGAGCTTGAGGTTCCTCACCACCTGCCAGCTGCAGCTGTGCTCCTTGCAGCCCCCACGAGGGAGAAGGAGTCCCACGTGTCCTTCCCTGGGCTCTCAGGGGCCCTCGCCTGCGGGGGCTGTGTGGACTTTTCTCTCCTTCTTCCCACAGTTGCAGGTGTAGGGAGCTGTCCTTCTGCAGTTGGACTTGACTTGCTGTGTAAGGATGACGCAGGAAGACAGCACACCTGGGTGCAGCGCTCTGGGAGACCAGGGGACGCTAATTCCAACCAAGCAGAGCGGAAGGCAAGGACTCAGAGGAGGGGATCAGCCGGCAGCCGGGGTTAGCAGATTGCAAGGGTGCAGTTGGGAACAGGGTAGGAGAATAGAGAGTGAGAGGAGTAGGGTCCTGGCACAGGAGCACCCCGGCCCCTCTGCAGGCTGCATGTTGGTGAAAACCCGTCCCACGCTGTTCCTGCACACCGCAAACACCTGTGCTCTTCCCAGGCAGGGACGGTGTCTTTGAAAAACAGTCCCAGGACCACTGTGCCTGCCTCCACTCACATCCAAGTCACGTTTTGTGAGCCAAAGGGCAGGTGATCTGCAGGACTTGCAGGACTGGTGGTAAAACAGGGGCACGCAGATCCTACTGTGTGAGCAAGTATCAGAATTCTGTTCTCCTGAACACACAGGCCAGAGGAACGAACAAAGTCTGAAAGTAAAGCTCAGGCTCTTGTTTTGTTAGAGCAGAAACTGTTTACAAAAACATCTATGTTGGATACTGGGGCACAGATGGTCCCCAGAGGACCAGAAATTAACTAAACTTCCAGGAAGGAGCTAGACTAGCTGACTGCTCTGTTCTTTGTTTCTTCTTTTCTTTTCAATAATTCAAAGCAAAGATAACAAAAATTATTCAACACACTGAATGCATGGTACACTATTTAAGGCTGCAAGTAAACAGCTTTTGTTAACTCTTACTTAAATAAATGGAATAAATGGAAAAAGCATTCTTAATTCAAAAGAAGAGCCCTGAGTGAGTTTTGAATTTGGCTAGGCGACTGGGATGTTTTATAATTCCGACGGCATTATGAGTTAATGCAGATTGTGGAGCTGAGAGCAATTGTGTTGTTTTCTTTAAGGAAGAAGGCTGGACTCTTGCTAAAGAGAGCTGCCAGAGGACCACAGAGCAGCCCTGCGCTTCCCTGAGAGGCCATGCACGGAGATGCTTCCTCCATGAACGTCTCCTATTCAGGAAAACTCTGGGTGATTGAATGCAGCTTACATGGCGACCTAGAATCAGGCTTCCTCGTTCCGACTAGTTAACCACACTTGGAATGTAACTCCACCAGCTGGGGATGAGGCCCAGGAGCCCCAGTTCCACTCACAAGTGCTGCATGGGGATGTCTGTCCGCTTATAAATTCTGGCTGACGGCAGTATCCCAGACCTAGTCAAGCAAAATGAAAATATCGGCTCAAACTGCAGAGGGAATTATTTCCAGAGCAAAACTAGGAAGAATTCCCAAGTTTAAAATAGGGACTAATAAATGCTTCCCATTTTGGGTAATCCTAGATCATGTAATGACTGAGAGACACCTGAGCCGAGTTCTGCATCATCTCCAACCCGAATGACAGAGGGATGGACTAGCATTTGACTAGGTGGGTGTGGCAGAGACCCACGAAGAATGGATTTTCTCCTCAACCACTGCGTGTTTTCCACTGATGAGAAAGCAGGAGCTCTGTGTTGCCTCAGAGCAGAGCAGTCAGCTAGTCTAGCTGTATGCACGGCACAACTGAAGGTCAAGGCTGTTTGATGACAACGGTCCTCTACGCAGAGTTTTCAAACGGAGCTACTTCTCTCTGGCAGTGCCCTGGTCTGTTGGTGGGCGCAGGCCAGCCACTCCTGCCCAGCGTTGCTGCTTGACTGGAAGGCTCTGGAGAGGCAGCGTCCTAGGGAGCCCCTGGATGACTGGTGCTGCCGCTGTGGGGCACAGGGTGACTCTGGACGTGCCCATAGGTGTGGCAGGGAAGGGACTTTGTTTACAGGGCAACGGTCCTCCTGGTTACACTCTGCCAAGAATCCAGGCTCCTTTCCCAGAAGCAATGCTCTTGTAGGGCGGGTAGATCAATATCCCTCCCCCAGTGTCAGCATGATAACCCAGGGCTGACAGCACACACCCGGGACCCTGCTGCCTGCCCAGGCTGCAGCATAGCTTTCTCATGGGGTGCCGAGGGCATTCAGGACCACAGGCGGGTGACTGGAAGGTGCTCCAACCCCAGCTCCAGCAAGGATGGGGTGCTGAGCAGCAGTGCAGTGAGAGCGGGGGTCGTGCACACAGGCAACCGTGATCCCAGGGGTGGAGAGGGCAAGCTGAGGCAGGTGCACAGTGGCCAGTAGGTAAGGAAAGTCCTCACAAGTGCTGTCTTCAGCACACATGTTGAAGCACAGCGACAGACTAGAGAAAGAGCACTTCAGAAGATCAGGCCTGCTTCTCGGTGCCTGTGACAAGAGCATGCAGGCCAGGGGACAGCCCTGGTCCTGCAGCCCTGGGCAGTGTGGCCAGCACTGGTCCTGCCTCTGTAGCAGGAAAGCTATGTTGGGGCTCTGTCCATGAGCATGAGAAGCTTTTCTGGTTTTAAAGGTAAAGTTAAGGATCTTCCTGCTGTGATGCCTGGGATTTGGAATTTCGAGTTGGCAGGATCAGGATGGGAGGTGGTGGACTGGGCATGTGCAGAGGGATTAGGTAGAGCTGGAAGGACCAAATGACTTCCGGTGGTGCTGGAGCTGCTTCGGAGGAATTGTGTGTGTGTGTGTGTGTGTGTGTGCGCGCGCGCGCATGACCACTGCGGGTGTTCATTGGCTGAGGGAGAACGGAGCTGCAGAGGCGGATCCGAGGGAGGACGGCTTCACTGGGACACTTTCCATCCCAAGCTCTGTGGGACCTCCAGGATGGCATGCAGGTGGAGGCAGAGTGCATGGAACCCTTAACAAAACAAACCCAGAGAGGACACCTGCGCCGAGGGCAGGGGAGCCGGGCTTGTCGCACCTGCCGCGCCTGCCTTCACTGCCCGCGAGCAAAGGTGCAGCACTCCTCGCGCCAGCTACGGCCCAGCCTGCACTTCATGTTTCCAGCTCACTCTAAGGCAAGGCTAGAGGTGGACTATTTGAACAGACACCCCAAGATGAAGTGAGGGCCTGGCAGACCATTCCTGTCACAAACAGCCCCACAGCCAGTGAGCGGCACAAGACTGGACAGTATCACATCCCTCGATTCTGAGACACATGCTGAGGGTTCACCTTGGCATCTGTGCAGATGGTGCTCCTCCCAGGCTGGACGGCCGGCAGTCAGGGCACGGTGAATGCTCCCTAGTGACCTTGCTGCATTCCAGCAGCACCAAGGGAGCCTCAGCATCTCAGTAGGAAAAGCCGTAAAGGAGTTAAAGAAGATGAGTCCGTGCAACAGTAGAGAGCAGATACCCATGGGAACCCACAGAGAAGCAGAAACACCCAGAAGAACATCCAGAGATTTCAGTACCCACCTTTCAGTGATGGATGGAAACCACAGAAAGGAAAGATTTAAGTATTAGAAGATTGGAGGGCTGGAGTGGTGGCTCAGCGGTTACGGCGCTTGCCTGGCATTCGTGAGAATGTGAGTTCAAAACCCAGCACCCACATACACAATGAAGTGTCCAAGGAATGAAAGCCACATGAAAAACTAAATAAAAATTGCTTCTCTCGTTTTCTCTCTCTCACTGTCCCCTCTTTCTTTAAAAAGAAAAAAAAAGGAACTTCAGCACCAACCAACTTGACTTAACTAACGCTCATGAGCCAATCAGCGCACCATGTTTCAAAGGTGCGCAGGACATTTATCCAGACAGGCTGTGGTTTTGGTCATAGAAAAAGTATATACACAGGTGCACACAAGGATGTGCATGAAAAGTGTTTTCAGCAGGGTAATCTGTCACATCCCAAGGTGAAGTGAGGGTCTGCCAAACCTGCAAACAGCCCAAATCGTGAGTGTGCGAACACACCTGGTCCAGCCACAGAGCGAGGCCGTTTGGCAGGGAAGTTCGATGCGCATGTGCTGACAACATTGTCAAATCCCAAACAACAGAGCCTCAGAAAGTGTCCCCAAGGCACTCAGGGCATAATTGTACAGAACTATATAGAACGCTGGCAAAGGAAAACCACCTGTGGAGATAGAGCAGAGACGCACCTACCTACGTCCAGGTGGAGGTGGACAACATGGGTCAGAAGTGGGGAGGAAGGCTGGCCTCCTGAGGTTGGAGGACACACATGCATCAAAGCATATCGACTCGTGCACTTGAAGAAGGACCCTGAAGTGAGGGATTAGCGCTGTCCCGTGGCTGGCTGGTGTTTCCCCTCCTCTTGTGAAACAGGAGACCACAGGCTGGACCACGGTGCTTGGTGTTGGAGGCCTGAGCGCTGCCTGATACTCACCCCCCCCCCCGCCCCAGGTCCTCAGCCACCAGTGTTGAAGGAGCAGAACAACTTCACATCTATCTGATCGTGAAACTTGTTTTCAAGGAACAGAGCTGTTGGCTCGGTGACAGCCAAAAGACCCGCGTGCAGGTGAGGAAGAGTAGAGTCCTTGCAGTCCTGACCTCAGAATAGGGTGCTTCCCCGGCTTCCCAGGTGCGTCTCCGTCACTCGCTGCCTGTCCATCCTCCTTGATGACAGCAGATGGTGTGTCACACCGTGGCCCTGCCCTGCCCTGGGTTCACTCAAGAGTTTCCTTGCAGTGGCAGAGAGAGTGATCTAGTGGCTTCTGGAAGTTGAAGAGATTCTGCAACTGCGGGATTGGATTGGCAGTCATCAGCAGAAAGAGGTCGTTAAAGCCACAGGGAGGGAGAACTGCATCCCCGCTTCTGCAAAAGGAATCCTGTGGGCTGCTTCCTTAGATGCAAGAAGATGATGGAAGAAAGGCACAGCAACTGACGAAAGCAGCCCATGTGGACCATGGCCTCCTCCCATGGGGTCAGTCTGCTCCTGGTGAGGGACAGAGGCCAGAACCACCCTGGTGTGCACATGGGTTGTCCTGCTTAGTAGCAAAGGTGATATGAAACGCCTACTGTATTACCAGGTGGCCCTAAATGAGCTTGCCATTTATTACAGTGGTTTGACTTTTAAAAAATGTACGTCTGTCCTCTCCCTACAAGACCGTTAAGGCATCTTACTAACAAAACAAGAAAAAAGCAAACCCCACGGAATGCAAGGGAGTGAAATAGGGGCACACGGACATATCTGCCGAGAGCACAACTCAACGCACGGAGCCAAAGCTGCACACAGCCACAGGGACACAGGGGAGGGACAGCTGAGCGGACCTGTCATTCCGTGTGCAGGGCAAGCACGCGGCGACATCCTGGAAAAGAACTTCTGATTGCCTGCTCCTGAACACCCAGAGGACTGGACGGCTGCAAGTTCCCAAGTTCCTCAGGGAGGGTGAGCCATGTTCGTTAGCAAACAGCTTCAAGTCTTCTTTGGTGAAAATCAGATACAATATTGCAGTACAATTCCATTAAAATGTTAATTGCGTCTGGTCAGCGATGGGGGCTGACATCCCCTTGGAGGCTCTGGGTGGCGGCTGGGTGGCAGGAGATAACGGAGGTCCTCATCAGCACCAAAGACGGATCAAATTCTAATTGCAGATTAGGGTAGAGACCCAGACCTCACAGCCAGATAAGCAGGGGTAGAGATGATTCTTCCCATAAAACACTAGGACCCAGGGAAGGCCACCCTCTGGGGCACGGAGGTGGCAGGAGGGCTGCTGAGGCAATGGCGTGCTGTGGCTTTTCTCGGGAAGCAGTTGGGGGTCTGCCTAGGTGTGGGCCTGTGTGCTGTTGGGGACTCCGTGCTCCGTGCTCCGCCGCAGAGCCACACTGACATGAGTGTTGCTGACCCATCCTGCCACCAGGATATGTGTGAGTGACAGGCTCCTGCCCCTCCCCAGGCCCACAGAGGGAGACCAGAGAAAGACCCAGGGCCTGACTGGAATTTGGTAACAATCGCCTGAACATGTTTTAGCTCCAAAATACCCCTGTGCACGAGCGTCGCTAGTGAGGTGGGGAGGAAGCAGCCCTTCCCGCCATCACTATTCTGAGTCCTTCTCCTTCCCTTCTCTTTCTCTCTCCCAGTGTCCTTGTGCATTTGCTGAGGGATGACCCTGAGGAAAGTGCTGAGGCTGCAGAAAGAACAGGAAGCTCTCAGTTGCCCTGCGCCTCCTGAACCCGGAGTGACTGACAGGAAGAACTAAGTGCAGAAGATCCTTAGCCTGGGGAAAAATCCCACAGCCTGGACTGAAACCGCCCAGGCTGTGCGCTTATTTGATGCTTATCACTTGGATGTTGGAGAAAATCCACCACAGGTATCTTGATTATCGAAAAGGATACTTTTTCAATGCTGGGTAGAAACCAGGGCTGTTTGTGTCTTGCAACCACTCCTAGCCTTTGAGAATGCTGCTCCCAACTCTTTCTGCTTCAAGGTCCAGTTTTAAGATCCTAACCCTACAGGTGGCATTGAGCATTTCAAAATTTGGGTGCTTTCTGTCCAAGGCGTAGCGTGGACCCAGCGTCGGGGGTCAGACACACGCTGCTCAGGTGGTCTGTGTGGAACCCTGCTAGCTGGCACAAAAAGAGCAGGGGCTGACCCAGCTGGGGCCCAGGGTGGAGCAGACTGTGACGTCCAAGGCAGAATCTTAGGCTGTGCATTTCTGCACATCTGTTGTCTCCCAGCTCAGGGTGGACCTGGGACTGGATGGTGAACCACATCCAGTCCCTTCCCCAGAGCCCAGGTCAGCACAGTGAGCGGGGCAAGGCTGAGCGCGTGCTCCTGGCTCCCCACACCTAGGGACTGGCCATCGGGCCGTTTGGTGATGATTTTCTGTTTTCATGTATCATTTCAGGTCTTTTACTCATTTTTCTAGAGAGACAGGAGATGACATTTCCTTACTTTTCCTTTGGCAGCCTGCTTTGATCCACGCATACCTTGTAGAACGGCTCGTGGAGCTGCTTGGCTTAGGCTCCATTCGCACACGTGGCGCTTACTCTCTTAGCCGTCTTCCACGTTGCACCATGGATTTCTTGAGCTTATCCTTCCTGTTTCACAGAAAGTGTGAATGCTCAGTCCAACATCAAATACCCCACCTGTCATCTTTTCGTAATTGCCGCTTTATTCTGTTTCTCTGAACTTGAAGTTTTACACTCCACACATAAGCGGGGTCATACGACGCTTGTTTTCCTGAATTGCTTTTCTGCCTAATTTCAGACAGCATAACGTCCTCCGTGTTCACCCCTGCTGTGATGAGTGACAGATTTCCTTCTTCTTGAGGCGAATGGTGCTTGTTCTATATATGCACCACATTTTTGTATGCACCCACCTGGTGGATGACACTCAGGTGCTTCTGGACCGTGGCTGTCAAGGAGCACAGTACAGCAGGCGTCTCTGACGCATTTGGATACAGACCCAGTGGTGGGCTTGCTGTGTGGTAATCCTTTGCTAGGTTTTGAGGACATCCGCAGTACACGAGGGTGCTCTGCCTCAGGTTCCTGCCAAGGCCTGCTGCTTCCAGTCCTTTTTTTTTTCCCTTGGTCTGGGGATTGAACCCAGGGGTGCTTATCCACTAAGGCACATCCCCAGCCCTTTTATTTTTATTTTTTTTTATTTTGAGACAGGGTCTTGCTGAGTTGCTTAGGGCCTTGCTCAGTTACTGAGGCTGGCTTTGAACCTGCGATCCTCCTGTCTTGGCCTCCCGAGCTGCTAGAATTACCGGTGTGCGCCACCGCTGCCCGCTCAGTGCTCTTTCTGCTAATAACCCTAGTCAGGTGATATCTAGTGAGCTTGTACTTGGCATTCCCTTGATGATCAGAGATGTTGAACATTTTTTCATTTATCTCTTGGCTTACTGGCATCTTTTTTTCAGAGATCATCCAGATCCTTCGTCATTTTAGAAATGAGGTTGTTCTCTTGCTTGTGGGCTGTGTGAGGTCCTCACATTGTTTAGATGCTGGCAGTTGGAGGATATCTCCGCCTGTTCTGCAGGTCCCTTCACTCTAGATATTTTCCTTCGCAGTGCAGAACTTCTTAGTCCATCCAGCTTTCGATGTCTGTCTGTCCAGGAGGTCATTGCACACCAATGCCGCTGGGCACCTCTAGGATTTCCTTACAGTCAGCTCCTGAGTCAGGTCTTAACTTTAAGTCTTTTACGGACTTGGAGTTGATTTTTGTGTGTGGATGCATAGCTGTCTGTACGCTATTTATGGAGAAGATTATTCTTTCTCTGTGTTATGTTTTTGGTGCATTGGTGAAAAGTCACCTGATTGTGAGTGTGAGGGTTTATGTCTGGGCTGTTCTGCTGATTGTGAGTGTGAGGGTTTATGTCTGGGCTGTTCTGCTGATTGTGAGTGTGAGGGTTTATGTCTGGGCTGTTCTGCTGATTGTGAGTGTGAGGGTTTATGTCTGGGCTCTTTCTCCTGCGTTGTTGGTGCCTCTGTTTATGCCAGTGCCACCTTGGATGTCCCCACAGCTTCGCACGTTTGAAGTCAGGGATAGCTGTGTCCAGCTTTGCTCTTTTTACTCAAGTGGCTCTGGCGATTCAGGGTCTTTCATGGTGTGACTTACACTTTAGGATTCTTCCTCCTATTTCTGGAATTTCTAGAGATTATATGGAAGCTACAGACTCCACTAGGCGGTGTGGACAGTTAACAGCGTTTTCTCTTCCAATCCATGCGCAAGGCTGATTTTTGCACTTGTTTGTGTCTTTGATTCTTTCATCAATGCTTACGTTCTTCAGTGTCCAGGTCTTTCACCTCCTTGGTTGAATTTATTCCTAAGATTTTTTTTTCCTGTGTAGCTACCGTGAGTGAGGTTGTCTTCCTGGTTTCTGCCCTCTTTTTTAGACTGTTGTTAATGCATAGAAATACTACTGATTTTTCAAAGTTCATTTGAATTCTGAAAATTGGCTGGAATACTTTATTATTTCTAACAAGTTTTGGTGGAGTCTTAGAGTGTCAATATATGTATATATATCATATATGCATATTTTATATATACTTCAGAGTACCATCTATATCTGTTTATCATCTGTTATCAATTTATCATCTCAATAATCTATCATCTATCAATCACATCTATCATCTCTATCTCTATCATCTATCTATCTATAATATCTATCATCTATTATCTATATCTCTATGATCTATAATATCTATCATCTATCATCTATCTACAATAGCTATCTATCATCTATCATCTATATCTATATCATCTATCATCTATATCTATCTCTATCATCTATCATCTATATCTCTATCATCTATCATATCTGTCATCTCTATCTCTATCATCTACCTCTATCATCTATCTATAATATCTATCTATCATATCTATCATCTATCATCTATATCTATCTCTATCATCTATCATATCTATCATCTCTGTCTCTATCATCTATCATATCTATTATCTATCATCTATATCTGTCTCTATCATTTATCATCTATATCTCTATCATCTATCATATCTGTCATCTCTATCTCTATCATCTACCTCTATCATCTATCTATCTATAATATCTATCATCTATATTTATCTTTATCATCTATCATATCTATCGTCTATCTCTATCTCTATCTATCTATCATCTACTTCAAACAGGGACAATTTTCTTTCTTTCTTCCAGCCTGGATGCCTTCTACTTTTCCCCTGCCTAATTGCTCCAGCTGGGTCCTTTAATACCACGCTAGATGGAGGAGGTCATGGTGGGTGCCCTGTTTTTTGCACTAATCTTGCAGGAAGCTGTCAACTTTTCACTGCAGGGTGTGAGGCAGCTGTGGGTTTATCAAACACGGTCCTCATGTTGCTGAGGGGAGCTCCTTCTGTACCTAATTTGTTAAGGCTTTATCATGAGAGCATGCTGAATTTGTCAAATGTCTTTTCTGCCTCTGGGGATGATCTTATGGCTTTGTCTTCATTCTGTTAACATGGCATATTCCATTGACAGGTGTGCCTGTGTCCTGTGGAGACATCCTGCTTCACGGTGGTGACTGACACTTCCCAGCAGCGGTTGAACTTGGGTTGCTGGTGTTTGATTGAGAACTTCGGCTTTTAGGTTCATCAGGACACTTTCTGACAGTGTCCTTTTCTGGCTTTGGTAATAGGAAATGCTGGCTTGTAATATGAGTTTGGAAGTATTCCCGTTTCTGCAGGTGTTCGTAAGAATTTGCAAAGGATGCAAAGGAAATTCTTTTTTGGATGTTTGGTGGAAATTTGCAAGGAAGCCACTGGGTCCTGCCCTCGCCCCTCATGGGAGACCTCTGCTGCTGATTTGTCTCCTTGCCAGTCACTGACAAGCTCACACGCGCTCTCTCCTTGTAATTCGCTGGGGTGTGCTCACTTGGAGATCACCCAGGATGACGTATAATCGCCCTTGGTAGCCCTTACAATCTTCTGCAGTTTTGCGATATCAGTTGCAATGTCTCCTTTTTTATTTATGATTTCATTTGAATCTTTTCTACTTTTTTCTTGGTTAGTCAAGCCAAAATTTTATTAATTTTAATTATCTTTTCAGAAAACCCATTCTTGGTGTGGTTGGTCTTTTTTTTTTTTTACTGTTTTTCTTGGTCTCCGTTTCACTTAGAGAAAATCCTAGTTTTTCTCTTTCATTACCTTTGGGCTTACTTTCTCTGTCTTTTCCTTGAGGTGTAAACCTGGCTGTTTATTTAGGATCTTTCTTGTTTTGATGTGGGTCTTCATTGCTATACACTTTTTTCAGACTTATTTTTGCTACATTGCATAAGCTTTGGTATGTTGTATATCTATTTCTGCTTATTTCAACATATTTTTAATTTTAAGTTTATTGTCTGACTACTTATTTTTTGGAGCATGTTGTTAAATTTCCATGTAGTTGTGAATTTACCTAGATTCTTCTTATTTATGATTTCTAGTTTCATACCACTGTGATCAGAAAGGGTACTTGATATGGTTTCAGCATTCTAGAATTTGTTGTGGCCTTTTTGTGGCCTAACATATGAGCTCTCCTGGAGAATGCTCCATATGCACTTGAGAAAAAAATCGTATTTTGCTGCTGTTGCATAGAATGTTCTAGATATGTGTGCTAGGTCCAGTTGGGATGAAATGCAGGTGAAGTACCATGTATCCTCATTGACTTTCCTTCTGGATAATCTGTGCATTGTCAGTGTGGCTGCTTCTGGGTAGGAGAGAGATGTCCCTCCCCTGGGTCCCTTGAGGGAATGGATGCTGGTCAGCTCTGTGGCCAGGACTCCTTGTCCTTGTGAAGCAGGTGCTGGGACCATGTGGCTCCCACAGATAGTGGTGCCCCTGGCCTCTGCCTTTTCTCTGTGCTTCTAGCAGTCTCCTGCTGTCTCAGGTGTGCCACCGTCACCCGTGATGATCCTTTCTCCCTCTTTTGCTCTACCGTGTTTCTGCAGATGTTTGACCTTCTCTGGGTGGGGGCTTTGGGAATAGCCATTTACACCTGTGTCTTTTGCGGGAGGCTGAAACCTGGCCTCTCGCTCCACCATCTTGTCTGTGGTATTCCAACCTAAGTTCTGTGAGCCAAGTTTTCCCTCTCTTCTCTGCACCTACTCCATGCTCTGAGGTCAGGATGCAAGAGCAAAGAGCCCAGGTGGCTCTTGGGGCTGCTGCCAGCTTCAGGCTTCTGGCCATTGGCTGGTGCCAGGCAGTGGTGCTGGCTTCCTGTTTTTAGCTGGGAATACCCAAAGGGCATCCCGCCTTCCTGGTTGTATCCTGGATTTCTGTTTTGGGTTGCAAAGGGAGTATTGAGGTTTCAGAAACAAACCCTGAGATTGTTAACCAACTGTGTGGGAAGCATAACCTACAGCAAGGGCTGCAGCGGGGCTGGCCGAGCAGTGGACACTGCAGTGGGTTCTCCACGCTGAGGACAGGACGCCTGGCCTGGCTGGGAGAGGAAGGCCCCGCCTCTGGCAGGCTCTGACACTTTCTTTTTACTTGTCCCCAGTTCATTGCTGTGATGTGTTGTCTGCATCATGCTGGACACAGCACTCTCTTCATCTGTTCCTCCTCATGCGTTCCTCACCCACCCATTTAACAACCATTGCGCCAGTCCTCCAGGGCTCCACGGTGCTGGTGGGCTGGCTCGGAAAGCTGTGGCTGGACCAGCTGCAAACTCATCTCTGCCCAGTTCCCCAGGACCCAGCTCTGCTCGGCACCCACGGGGTCAGCAGAGCTCCAGCTCAACTTGCAGCCCCAACACCTCCCACAGAAGCATCACGAAGGTCCCCAGGAGCCCTCTCTGTGTCTGGGGCTGTGTCTTAGTCATAAAAGGCAGGTAATGGTGCAAAGGTTTGGGGCTGTGCTGCTGCCCGCCTTGGAGACAGATGCTGCTTCTCAAGCAGAGGGGACACGAGGCAGAAACACTAAGGTAAAGAGAAGACACGTCAATCACCTGGTCAGAGCTTTCTTCCCAGCGAGCACGCACAGCACATCCTTGAGCAGTGCAGTGGCACTGCCCAGAGATGTCGTGTGTCCATTTTTCTCCTTCTCTTCACGATCCGATGTTTGCTCCAATGGCCTTTGCAGATATGCACAGATTTCACAGTGGTTTCGCAGGACAGACCAGGAACACGCCGTGACATTATGTAAGTCAAATGGATCTTCAATTCCGTTTCTGTAGGTCTAGAGGTTGTAATTGTGAAGTATGATATGAATTCTTTGCATGGGAATTCAATAGGTATCGAACACAAAATTGAGAATTATTTTTAATAAAAGTGATGAGTTTTATTCAATTTCCAAAAACACATCGTGGCTTATTTGAATATTTTGATGCTAAATTTTGTTATATGATAATCATGATTAGAATTTTGCAGAATTGTCACAAAGAAGAGTAATTGCAAAAGAATTTCTGTGCAGACTGTTCTGACCAAGCGTAGCATATTTCCAATTTTGGTTTACTTTAAAATTTCCCTGGGGTGAAAAATTTAAAAGAAGAATGAGAATTGTTTTGTGTGTGGATCTAGTCACAGATTTAACTGAAAACAGCTCTGTAAGTCACAGCCAAACATATGAGGAAACTGAAATATATTTATGTTTTCTGCAGTGAACGTGGTTCATCCTATATGACCACACGACAGTGTTTAATAGTGATAAGCAGTACCGTGGTTTACTTCCAAATTTACAAATTGCCTTAAGAATTTTATTAATAATCCTAGTTTCTGTTGCTTCAGAAATATGACATCTTCCAAACAGAAATAACAACAACAACAAAAAAATCCTACAGAAATCCAAAAACCACAGGAATGATCCAAACATGATGGCTTACTTTGTATTAGCAGAGACTGGTGAAAAGAGCTCCATTATAGGAAGTTAATTAGTGCATATTCTGAAATAAAGTCAAGAAAAAGTTGTACAGAACGTGTGACAACTTAGGAATTTTGCCTGTGTTTATTTTATTGCTCATCTAACCACTAGGTGATCCAGGGACTTCTAGACCTGTGTACCCTTAGGTTACTTTGCAGTTATAAGGATACATGTACCC
Organism: Aplodontia rufa; assembly: GCA_004027875.1. Lineage (NCBI taxonomy): Eukaryota > Metazoa > Chordata > Mammalia > Rodentia > Aplodontiidae > Aplodontia > Aplodontia rufa. Next base: position 81,636 of record PVKS010001674.1, read on the forward strand.
AGGTATGGATCTTTTTCATTTCTTAGTATTAGTTTGGTTTGCACCTCTTAAATACTGAGATAGAGGCCTGGGTTTTGGCTTTGGGCTGCACCTCCTGTGTCTGGGAGGAGCTGGGTGGAGGTACAGTCTTCCCAGCTGGTGTTTGTGTCAGACTCTTTCTTGTAGGGGAATTGGGGGGGCAGGGGTGGTGTCTGAAGAACTCATTGTCCCCTCTACTTTTCAACGAAAGCTGTGATTCTGTGGTTGGAGGAACTGCAGGGCCTCCTACGGTTGTTACCATGTTTACGGTTCTGCTGGCAGGTAAGGGCGCAGGTGTTCGGCCAGGTACGAACACCAGGCTCAGGTTCTCCTGGAAGAGGATCATCCATGCAGAAACGGTGCCCAGATCCTGAGCATCCTGCTTCTTGCCCTTTCTTCATAGAAAGAACCCGGACTGTCCAAGGCAAGGAATACTCATTAGTTAGGACACAAACACCTGCTATTGGGGAATAAAGTGTAGCGGAAGTCGGGTTCCCTGCCTGTTGGAGAAGCACGCTGCAGGGCAGTGCAGTGTGGAGGGTACTGCCCCACACGTGGTGGTGTTCCGCGAGCACAGGCATTGGGGAAGTGACATGGTACCTGGAATATGGTAACCTGTGTCTGTGCCTGCAGGAATAGCTCAGGTAACACATTCCAGGAGGCCTGGCATGGAAGACAGAGCACCCAGGGCAATCTGCCACCTCTGTGTGGCCAGGTTCGCTAGGACCAGAGTTGAAGCACCTCCCCACGCTCTTCTCAGATGACACTGCTCCTGGGAGGCCACTGAGCTCCTAAGACTCTTAGTTGTCCTTGTGGTGCATTTGGTCACTTTTAAATGCTGCCCTGATTCCATAAGTATCATTCCAAAATTCAGAGGCAAAAATTCAGGGGTTCTCTGATTTCCCTTGCGATTCTTATCATTTTAAAATCTGTGAATACAGAGAGAAATGTGCCTAGATTTTCCAATTTCTCAGATGTATCCAGGCCACATTTTAGGTCGTGAGGGCTCTGCACATCACGCTGTCTTGGGAGTTCAATAGTGATTTACAAACAACCTGCAAACTGGCAAAAGACTGGGAATAGGGAGAATCAAATTGTTATTTAAAAAAAAATCAAAATGGCCATACTCACGTGGCTTGTATTCATTAATGTTAAATAAAAGAACTTCAAAAAGGCTAGGATGGGTTGAGCAGCACGGGCCGTCATGTGAGATAACCCAGACTCTCTTACATAGAAAGCCATGCCAGTCCTGTCCCATGACAGACACAGATGTGAATGGCTATGTGCAAAGCTGCCGACCCAGAGAAGATCAAAAATCTGCAGAGGGTGAAAGGTCGCGGGTGATGGTGGCACACCTGAGACTGCGTTTATAGTCTTCGGTATCCAGGTCTTTCATCTCCTTGGTTACATTTGTTCCTAGGATTTTCTTTTCTTGTGCACCTACTGTGAATGAGGTTGCCTTCCTGGTTTCTGGTGTCTGGTTCAGATTGTTTTTAGTTTATAGACATCCTTCTTCTAATTTTTGCAAGTTGATTTGAATTCTGAAAATTGGCTGACATCTTTTATCATTTCTAACAGGTTTTTGGCCAGTACTGTCCGAGGCTCTGCAGGCTGGCATTTCCCCTGGCTGCCTCCACTGCATTTGGACGAGACTCTGCATTCCTTAACCTCGATTTTGGCATATCCCTTTGCTTAGGAAAGGGGTTATAGGGTGGCATTATGTGAAAAATTTGCCAGAGCAGGGAATAAATGAATAGGAGCACTAGAAATCCAGCAAGTCCTCTGCAAGCACTGGCCATCCGATTCCGACGGCCTTGTGAGTTCTGAGGCCTTCTGCGTGGCGTTTCGTGTGTGCGTCGTTTGCTATCAAATCTTTCGCAATGTTCTGAGATAAGGCGCTGACAGCACCAGGTCTGAAGTCACCGTGAGTACTTACTAATGAGTGTGTATCCCAAAAAGTAGATTTAGAGACTTAATCTTGACCGACTTCTAAATGTAACCCAAGCCTCATACTGGACAGTTCTAAAAGCAAATTCGAAGGCTTATGCGGCCGTGTCTGCAGAGAAAGCGCTGAGCCGTGTGCGTGGCTGATCTCCCAGACCCTCCTCTTTGGAGAATTAGTGTATTATGCAAATTGTTGTACAAATACGGTGCAGATGTCATTAATAAAACATGAAAGAGGAATCTGTGTCGCCAATTACATTTCCATTGTGTTTCCAGGCCAGTCTCAGCTCACAGCTTACTCTATCCTGCGAATCATGCGTGGCTGTCACCAGAAGCCTCTCTGCTGGTTACAGAGTGGGCGGGGCGAGTGTGCCAAGCTGGTGGGGTCCAAGCAGTGCCCACTCCCTGGTGCAGACACCACACCTCAGTTCTGCTTGTGTCTCACGATGGGCTTGTGTCGGGCACCCGCTGTGCAGGTCACATTTAGACGTGAGAGCGTTTGCGCTTCTCGTAGGTCAAAATGGGGCTTGGCTTCTTGGTGCAGGATTGTCACTGGCGTGTGATTTGGTCTTGGGTGCCTGGTTCTTTGGTGTGTGTTTGTAGTGGGGAACCAATTAGTTTATTTTAGAATAAGCACTAATTTCTGCTAAGGTGGACATTTAGAGCCACAAACGTTTCCTTCAAAGCAAGCCACATCTCTCCGTCAATACGCACATGCTATTTCAAGGAAAGAAAGCTTCTTCAGCCTCGATCACCTATACTCGTCACTAACGCCGACAGGCTCATGCAGGTGGGTGAGCGGCACTGCGCATCGAAACCTGCATGACAAGGACATTGGAAGTTAGGTCCCAAGCCTGCCTTACAGAATTCGTTCATCTACTACGAACAACACTGCTAACGGTTAAGGAGGTGTGCGTCAGGCGGACAGGAGAGGAATGAAGCCTCTTGGCTTGGATCAGCTCAGATGAGACTGCAAACCTTTCTTAGCCAGATATGGAGGGTTGGTCACAGGTGGTGGCTGTGGTGGGGCCAGAGAACAAAGACCAGGGGTTGGTCTGACTGTTGCCTGTGCTGCCCACGGCCCGGGACGGCCAGCTGGCCCATCTGGTCTGCATGGGGTGGACACATCTCCTTTTGTGTTCCCCAATTCCCACTTCAGGTGTTAGTCACAAGGAACCTTGTGTAGACGTCACAACTCAGAGGTGAGAACGCACACACGGAAACCTTCCGAACCCAGCAGGTACCCTCTGAGGGAAGAAGTGTTTGGCACATGCCCAGGAGCACAAAGATTCACATCTCAGAAAATGGGCAGCTTGAGGGTGAACCCTCCTGCCTCTATCCTGTGTTTAGTTTTCAAATATTTAACTTTTACCTGTTTAATATTTAGTGAGGCTAAAGGAATAAAAGATGAATTATTGAAGAGATTAATGTTTTTAGAACAAAAAAAAAAAAGTCACAGCCAAGCAGCTTTGTATCAAAAACTCATTTCACAGGCATTAATTTTTTAATAACGTACTGATTGTACGATGAAGGACAGTGTTTGCTAATCAGCTCCTGTGTTCGGGGGGAAGGCTTTGTTACTTTCTTGGGTTAAATACAATCTGAGTCGCATTCCTTCCTGTGTGGGTTCCTGAAACTGCTGAAAAGAATTCGGAAGAGACAGACACTTAATTTTCTTCCGATTTGTAACCCGAGTGAACATCTGAAAATCTATGCCATGGGAAACTTCCCCAGAAAGGGGACTGTTCCTTTCCAGACCACTCCTCTGCAGACAAAGCTGTCACCACTAGGATTGTGTGTTGTGGGGGTGAAAGGAGAGGGAGGGGAGTCGGTGGGCAAATTAAAGCAGAATCAATAGGTGGGGCTTTGTTAATTGAGAAGGGCGGTGCAGGCGCCAGTGCAGATGGCGGCGGGGGAGGGGTGGGCATCTGGGAGGACAGAAAGGAGGGCGGTTAATCCCCCTTTTTTGGTCATAGCTGTAATTTGCAAGTATCATCTTGTATTTATCTTTTGTGTCTGCATTGGAGGAGAGGTGATTGCTGGCTGTCACTACCGCTGAGTTGCTCCTCAGTAATGCTTCCCAGAGAACAGATGTTTTCAGTGGAATAAGGACATAACAGGCTGAAGAAGCCTCCCCGGCACACTGCTTCACCAACAATATTCTAGATGGGGGAGAGAGGAGTGCAGGTGAGCAAACTGGAGAACGTGGAGTAGATTCAAACAGAGAACAGGCAGCTGGTGAAGTTTTCAAGGATGCACAGTCGAGGTGGAAATGGAGACTGCTCTGTTCATGAAGTGGACGAGTCGGTCTGCGGGTGAACACGGTGGAATTCACTCTTGTGTAGTGACGGTTGGTGGGAGTTACGCCCTCTGCGTGTGTGCGTGTGTCCACACGTGTTGTGTTTACAAATCCTCTGGACTCCTGGGCAGCAGAGCAGCGTGACAGGACAGGAGCTCCCTGCGCAGGAGGCCATCCTGTGCCCTGGGCCTAGAGCTCAGCTCTCACAGGGAGCCCCTCAGCTTCCTCTGGGCCAGCGTGGCTCTCAAGGGTCTTCTGGAAGCCCGTGTGCTATGGCAGAGCACAGCTTGGGTGCAGGAAGGAGAAGATAGCTCTAAAATACCCAGGGGCAGCGTCCGGGTGCCTGCAGGGTGCCTTGCTGGACGCACCGCTGCTCTGTTTATTCTTTGGCGAGAATGGGAGGTGGGTCCCAAGGTGCAGGGCAGCTGTAGCTGTAGACAGAAGCACGCTCTAGACTGGGCCTTACAACGGAGGAGATGCCCGGGACTGAAACCAGCCTTTTAAAAACATCAATGCCTTCTATTTATAGAACTTGTCACACGGTTTGAAGCCAAAGGCAGCAATGGTCCAGTGCTCTAAGGCTGTCACGAGCAGAACAAGCTTACAAGATCTTTAAAACTCCAGCTCAGAGGTCCGAAACGGACAGCCACATCAACCCTCTGGAGTTTGCTTTGTGCCCACAGAGGAAGGTACTTATTATAGCCCCAGAAAGCAGATTTTATGGCAACTCTGACTAGCAGATCGGAACCAACCAACATGCTTGCTTGGATAGATTTCTAGAGAATTCTCTGATTTGGGGGTAGGTTTAGTATTTTATTTTCTACAGGAATGACTCCGGTGTCTTAATGAAAGAAGTCTCATCATAGGGATACTGTGGGAAGTCTTTCACTGCAAATGTTTTTGCCTGGCTGGGTTGAGGACTGTGAAGAGGCTTTCAGCTTGCTCTGTTTTGCTTGAAGATCATCAGACCTTTCCATCACATGAGAACTTTTCCTTTGGCCCAATTTTGTGTTTCTTTTGGGAGAGGTTGGAAGGTGGGGAGGTTCACCTACAAAGTCCTTGTTACCACACACACACACACACACCCTTCTTTTTATAAAACAGTCCCTAAAAAGAATCTTGGGGAACCCCAGGTGTGTGGTGGGCTTTGTCAGATCTGGTGGGCCTCTGTGGATTTGCTGAGGTGATGCTCTGTGGGCATGGCCCTGGGTCTGAAGGCTCCTGGCTCCAGGTTCTCCATCTAAACCCCCGCACCTCTCAGCAGACAGCCCCTCACCCATCTGCCCCGGTGGTGCCAGATTATTTGACATTCTCTTTCCTCCTCTCACTGACCCTTGCCCTCTTCATGTGAGCTTCCCCTCTGGCCACAAGTGCTCATCTCTGTGCCCTCGTTCACACTGCCTGACTTTCCCTTCATGGGAAGTATGGGCAAGAGCAGGTGTCCGGTCACTGCTGTCCACCTGTGACTGCACCCAGGTTGGTGTCTAGTCCCGTACAGCTACATGCAAAAGCCACGCATGTGCTCAAAACCCCCCAGTGTGCTTCCCCGCTCCTCCCTGCCTCCCTTGGTCCCTCCTGCTATTTCGTCTCTGCAGCCCACTGCTGTCCAACGTCTGCAGCAGTCTTGGCAATGAAAGCTTTCAGGACCTGAATCCAACAGACTTTTCCCAACCAGAAACTCCAGTCCTGCAGGACGCTGTGCCTCCCGTGTCCCTGGCTTCGAGGGCTGCTCTCCTGCCTGTCCCCGGAAGGAGCTCTTGGGCTGTTTTGCTTCCTCTTTTTCTACCTGAGCAGGAGAAAGCCCCGGCCCCAGGGTTGCCCTTCACCCCCAGCCTGCACGGTCTCACTCGATGCATGTAGAATCCCTCAGCACAGCGGCAGGCACCTCTGCTGCTTCAGGAATCTTCACTGAGCGTGCCACGCACCCGGCCTCACGGAAAGGACAGATGAGGAGAGCGCCATCTATACTGCAGCGAGGTGAAAGGTGAGTGAGGTGGGGTTACAAAAAAGGAGTCAGGATGTGGATGGAGAGAGAAAGGAAGAGTCTTCCTAGGAGGAGACTAGATTGGACAGGAAAGAGCCCTGTCTCCTGGAGCACACAGGTGGCTCCATGTGCCTGGAGGACAGTGAAAGGCGGCTCAGGTAGGGCCGGATGTGAACAGGGCTGTGATGTGCTTTGCAAACGGTTGTAAGGAGTCGGTGCTTTGGCCCGAGTCACTGTTCAGGCAAGAGATCATCTCATGTGCACTTCAGAAGGTGGACAGCCATGCTCGAGCAGGCAGCTTTGAGGGACATCAGTGGCTCACTGCCAACTGCCCATGTTTGTGACTCTGGGACAAACACAGGGATTGTGCAAGTGCCACCATCCTCGTCATCTGAGAATTCCCAGCTCCTGTGGATGGACTAAGGACACCGGATGCAGAAGTCAGGAGACAAGGTAACGAGAGGCACTAGGACAGCACGGGGTGCTGTGGCCCTCAGGAGGTGACCGGGGCCTCTGTGTGACTCAGGGAGAGGGTGGCCTCCATTCGACCTTGGAGAATGAGTCAGGTTATTGGTCAAACATTCTGTCCCTCCTCGTGGGACCTTGAGTCACCATGGAACACCCCGGAGAGGTGCTCAGGGATGGCCAGTTCCAGGTACAGATGCTGCTTCGACGCATCAGTAGAGCGTGTGCTATTTCCTTTCTGTTTCCTGTAAAAATCAGACGACATGAGATCTCTCCATCAGGCTTCTGGACGTACGCTGAGGAGCCCCTGCCTTCAGTGGCAGTGTCCCACAGTGGATCTCCCTGCTCTGCTGCACTGTGGACCAGCTGAGCTCCACACCCGCCACTCCCCGGGGATGTGCTATACTTTCTCACATTAGTGACTTTAGCACAGCTCTTCACACGGACAGGACGCTCTGTGTGTAAGACCCCATCAGGGTTGGGGTACTCCTCGCCCCTTCCTTCCTGGGATGACCCCTGTGAGGTTGCCTGGCACACAAATGTCTACAGATAAAAACGAAACAAGTATCTAGGCCAGCCTGTGGTGCCCCTCTTATCTGCCAAATCCAACAAAGTGGGTGAATGATTAAGCATAGTTGTGAGACCTAAGCAAGGATTTTCCGCTTCCTATTCCTCTGATACCACACTCCAGCTAACCATCGGCCACATGAGGAATAGGTGACGAGAGGCCAAACTGTCTGCTTACTACAGATGGCTTCGGTAAAATGTCAAAAGACTAGGTCACTGCTGTGTTTGCACTCAGGATGTCCCCCAGGCCCATGTGTTGAAAGCTCAGTCCTCAGTTTGGCACTATTGGAGGGTGGTGAGAAGGGAAGGGCCTAGTGGCAAGTGTGCCCTGGAAGGGGGCAGGGATGCTGGTCTCCTCCTCTCTCTTTGCTTTGTCCCTCTATGTGCTGCTGCCTAAGAGCTGCTCACTACCGGTCACAAAGCAGCAGGAAAAATCAATCATGGACTGGAACGTCTGAAACTATGGGACAACATGGACCTGTCTTCTTTTTAAGCTGGGTGTCTCGGATATTTGTTACAGTAATGGAAAGCTACAGGATTTCAGCTACAACTTCACCATGGCTTCCACTTTAGTGAACAGAGTGGGTGACCTGGGAGGTGGCTGAAACCAAGGTAGCGTCAGCTCTTTCATTGCTATTTTGGTCCTCTAAGAAGCTCTCAGGATTGGAGTTTTGAAGTTGTGGTAGTGACCGAGTAGCCGCCAGTCACCCAAGAACATTTTGATTTATTTTACAAATCTGTAGCTTTATAGAGAAACCAAGAAACACAGCTTCACCGGATCTCTCCTCTTTCACTTAATGGCCACCTATTTTAGAACTACAGCAGCAGCGGCAGCTGGTGCACAAATATTTACATTTTCTTGTCTTTAAGGACTTTCATTTATAAAGCTTGAATTAGAAATGTTAGCTGGAAAAGTTCCCCAAGAATGAGGGGACCTGAAGTGAAGGGGACAGGCATGTCATTTGAGATTGGTGCATCTCCTCAGTCCCTTTCCCAATGTGATTGAGGTCACTGCCTTAGAGTTGTGGTGTCTGGAGTCTGTCGCACAGCCTGCCAGTGCGTCCTGTGCCTTACCACCAGGGCTCTGGGCACGGCCTGCCAGCGCATCCTGTGCCTTACTGCTGGGGCTCTGGGTACAGCCTGCTAGCCCATCCTGTGCCTTACCACCAGGGGTCTGGGCACGGCCTGCCAGCATGTCCTGTGCCTTACTGCTGGGGCTCTGGGCACTGCCTGCCAGCCCATCCTATGCCTTACCATGGGGCTCTGGGCACGGCCTGCCAGCGCATCCTGTGCCTTACTGCTGTGACTCTGGGCACAGTTTGCTAGCAGATCACTGTGCCAGGCCACCAGGGCTTTGGGCATTGCCCAATCTTGGATGAAAGTGTGCAGGGTGAAGGAGGCTGGCCGGCCTTCACCCACTCTCCAGCCATCTATGGCTGTAGCCACCGTGAGCATGTTCATTTCATGGAGAAGGAGACCCCTAAGCCTTCTCACAGAAGCATCCAATCAGCAACTGAGCATGCTCTGTAAGCCCTGCCCGTCTTCAGGCCCTGTTCCAGCAGGACAGGATGGAGTATGGGGCCCTGCAGGCCAAGGCAGCCTCTCAGAGCGCCCGTCATCCCTGCCTTCTGCACTTCTCTCCTTCCTGACTCACACCCTCACTTATTTTAGGCCAAGGTAGGCACATCTGCGTGGAGCCTTGAAAAACGCATTTTTACTTTTTATTTATTAATTAATAAATGACTTTCCAGAAATCTCTCGGCCTTGGCTTCCCATCTGTACACACCAGTCATGATTCCATTTATTCAGCATCAAATTATGACCATGTGCAGATATTCTTTCTATATGGACTATTTAAGTGCGTATTTTGAAATCCATGTGTTCATTCATCAAACCTTATTTATGATTTATGGGGCTCCTAACGTGGTCCAGGAATGACACTGGCCAAGGTGCGAGGGGGCAAATGTCAGAGTGCTTCCTCTCTCACGGAGCACATGGCAAAAAGAGGAGGTGAAGGTGTGCTTAGACACACAGACTGTTGAGGAAGGCCAGCACCAGCGTCTGCTTGGGTCTCCAGGGCCAGGGCATGCTCTCCGTGCACATCTGAGGACAGCGTGGAGTGGCTGAGCAGGGAGGGAGGCGGCCCCTGGGGCAGATGGGAATGGTGTGTGGGGGTCCTGGGGAGGGTCTTGGGGGAGGTCCTGGGTGAGTCTGAGGAAGAGACCAAAGCCAGCGTAGAGAAGCAGAGCAAGGGTGAGAGGGATATGGGGCGGGCCTGGAGGTGGGGCAAGTCACACCCCAAGGGCCGTGGGGAGCAGGGGAGCCTGAAAGCAAAGGGAAGCCCTTCAGTGGAGCTGTGGACACTGCTGCCACTCCTAGAAGACTGTGGCCTCTGTGGGCAGAGTGTCTCCTGCCGCAGCAGCCGGAGCGGCCTGTTGACTACGTGTCAGCCAAGAGGCACGTCCCATTAGGCAGACAGAGCACAGCCCTGGGAAGAGCTGATCTCCACCTGCACCCAGTGGGAAAGGCCCAAAGAGTACAGCGATCGATTTGCTCCATCAAAATGGGTGTGGGGCACAATCACATGAGGCTTCCCATGTGCGTCTGAGAAGCGGCAAGAACCGTGCACAAGGCCCTGTCCTTCTGTAGTCCCTCAGGTTTGTTTCTCTCGTTCCCTTGGGCGCCTCAGGATGTTGCAGTGCTGCTGGTGAATGCTTCGTGGCTCTTGGCTGTCGTTTCACAGAAACAAAAACAAACAGAGAGATGTCAGGGCAATTGTGTGTCCTGCACAGCCTCTGGGGGCAGCTCCTAAGCGTGCATCACTGTGGCCACAGTGGGCCCAGGGGCTATGTCAGTGTCAGTGCTGGTGAGTGGGCGGGGGCCACCCCAGCTGTGGAGCCCCAGGGGCCGCAGGATCATCTCCTCTCCTGCCTTCGTTCCCTGCTTTTAACACTGGAGAGCTGTAATTTGGTACCTCTACCGCAAAGGTTTTGTAAAATTTGAGAAATTGCAAATTCTCATTATGCTTTTTGTTGTTTCTCATGACCTTTCTTGAAGAATCCATTTTTCTGTAAATATGTCATTACATTAATTAGGCATAAAATGGATTTTTAATTAGAAATTTATTTGTTGAACAATCAAGCTTCTAAGGAAATTATATATATATATTTTTTTTCTGAAAATTAATGCAACATTTTCTCAGTGGTTGATTATTCAGTTGTATTCTTCTCCTCTATCCTGAGTGAAAAATGATGGATGGAGCTTTTGATTTGCTTTTGTTAGTTAACTTTTCACAACTGTGACCAAAATACCGGGTAGGAAGAGCCTAGAGGAGGGCAAGTTGAGTCTGTAGATGCCGGACTACATTGCTCTGGGCCCAGGGCGAGGCATCGTGGAGGAAGGGCGTGGTGGAGGAGAGCTGCTGAGCACATGGTGGTCAGGAGCCACGGGAAGATGCCAATTCCAGGGCAGTTCCTGGTGACCTGCCTCCCCCAGCCCTGCCCCTCTGTCTACAGTGACCACCCAGTCAGCCCATCAGTCTGTTCGATGGACTGAGGAGGTCACAGCTCTCATGATGCACTTAGTTCACCGCTGAACATTCCTGCATTGACACGGGATCCAGACCACGGCTACTTTCATGTAATCATCATTTCCAAGAGAGAAAAGCTTCCTTATAGGATTATTGTTTGGGGATGAAGCTTTTTGGAGGGCAGGTGTCCAGTAGGGTGGTAAGAGGAGCAAAACTTTTTGCAGACTAATTGAAGTGTGGAGTCTTGTGTTGGGGACAGCCCACATTTGATGAATAAGAAACAAACGGCAGTGAGGACTTAAGGGTGACCACAAGTGTTCCTTCTTCAGGGAGCATCAGCTGTCACAGATGTCTAGTTCTGCAGCTTGCTGTGATCTCCCTGGTGGCCCTGCATCAGTCCAGTGCCCCCACATCTCCAGCTAGGCACAGAGGTGGGGTGCAACCCAGGGGTGGGTGCTTCCCCATTGGAAGACCTCTGCCGGTGATGCCGGTTATAGACCCAAATCGGGTGGCATCAGAAATGACATGGCGAAGTGAGCACACAGGAGAAGGGAGGGAGACAGGACTCTTACTCTGAGTGGGGCTCTCGATTGCACCTGGACCTCGGGCTGGCATCTGAGATCATTGCTGCCCTAGTGCGTTCAACCACCTTCCCTCTCTCACACACCAGGACACCTCCCTAGCCGGTCTCCACTGTCTTCATCACTGACTCCCCCTTCCGCCTCTACAGCACCCCCACAGACACGCTGCTGCTTCCAGCATACGCACCATCAGCACACTCCGTGTCCCTCGCCGGCTTTGCAGTGAAACTGTTTAGAAGAGTTGCCTTCTCTGGGTCCAAACCTCTGCCCCTCCTGCCTCCCAAACGCACATGAACTCTGCAGTCAGAATCCTCTACATGGAGCTGCTCTGTCCAGGTCAGGACCCCATTCCTAAAACTCATGTCAAGCTGGCTTTTGTTGCCTGAACCATCCACCACCCTTAGCTGATGAGGTCCTTCCCCCTCTCTGCCCCTGAGAGGAGGGGTCCTCTTGGTTCCAGGAAACACCATGCCCTCTCATCTCTACCTATGTTACTGGCTGCCCCTTGGAAGTCTCCTTTGGTGGCCCTTTTTCTTCTCCTAAAAAGTAGAGACTGTATGCTTAGTTTTTTTTTAATTTTTGTTAAGGAGTTGGGTTGTTGTACAATCATAAATGAGTGTAAAGTAACAGTGTGATATGCTTTTGATTCTAAGCCAGTTACCTCACATCACCCACACCCCAGTCTCTTGATTCGGCTCTATTACATTTTCCATTTTTAAGGACAGAGATCCTGAGCCTCTTCTCTGTTGGGTCATGACTCATCCCCTGGGGAATCGTTTCCAGTCTCCAGACTCTGCGCTCCATCAATGTGCTCCATCCATGCGCAGGTGTAACCCCAGCACTCTCTTGCTTATCTCGCTGTCCCCATCACTGTCTTGGAGACACCAGGAGCTCAGCCACCAAGATGGCTTCTCACCCAAGCTGGTGAGTGACCTCCCTGCAGCCTCCTCTCCCTAGAGATGGCAGCAACACTTGTCCTGCTGTTCAGGCCACAGAGCTATCTATGAGGCAGCTCATTTGGTTTCACCCTCAGAATAGCTGCGTCCCAAACCAAGAACCTCTCACTCCCTCTCTGTGGCCCTGCTCCAAGCTCTGGAACACCCTTGCCTCAGTTCCTGCAGCAACCTGCTACCTGGCTGCCTCTTCTGCTGGGTTTTCCTTCCCACTGCTGTCCTCTGTCCACCGTCCTCGGAAGCTTGCCATTGTCACTGGAGCGGGGGCGTGCTCCACTCCTGAGTGCCTGTCCCGTCCCAGGCTGCTTTTCCAGAAGACCACAGCCCACTTTCCAGCACAGGTTATGTGCACCTCTTGCCCCATTATGGAGGCTGGGGAGGTTGGGTGAGCCTCCTGATCCGTTATGGAGGCTCCCCCAGCTGTGATTGTCATTCCTCTCTGTAGACACAATGCTCTCGTCTTATCCAGTCACTATCCTGAGTCACGGTTTCAATCAGGACCCTCAGCTCAACAAACCCAGCAGCAGAAGGGTTCTGGTGACCCGCAAGGTCAATCCTTTGCCTTAGGCTGAAGTCTCTCATCCTGTTTTGGCCTTAACCCGTTAACCCCTCCATGTAATTTCCCTCTCATCTCTTGCAGTTGTACCTTTGCTCCAGCTACCTGGATCCTTGCTCTTCTCATTGATTTCTGTCCAAAAGTTGCCACCCTTCAACCATGATGCAGGCAGCAGCCTTCTCTGCAACTCACCCTGGACCCCTGACCACTGTGGCCAGGAGAGGTGCTGTGAAGCCGTCACCACAGGTGTCTTCCAGTGGCTACTAGATGCCCCCAGGACGGCTCCATAGGGGGTCAGAGCATGAAGCCCTTCCATGCGCGATGCAGCCACAAATAATCAGCACTCTGCAAGACTGATTAAAGAGCATTGCTACTCCTGTGTTCTCTGCGGCAGTCATGTAGGCAGCTTTTGATGGGACATGATCGTCTAAGGGGAACATCAGAGGCACTTGATACTGCTGTGTTCTGTGCATTTAGATGTGTAATCATTGAGATATTAATTCAACGGTATTGCAATAGATCATATTTTTCCTGACCATCCCCAGCTTACAAAGTAAATTTTTATTTTTGAATGCACATCAAGATAGCACTCTTGGGGATAAATCTAATCTTCAGAATCTATATACATATTATATTATTTCATTAAAAGATTGATTGTTCAACAAATAAATTTCTGAATAAAAAAAGATAGAAAAAAAGCATTTTAATTGATTTTTAAAAATTTCTCCTTAAAAACTGTGTCAAGAGTTCCAATGACAGTGTGGAGAAGGGCACTGAAAGAACCTGTGGCAACCCAGGCTGATGCCGCAACTCTCAGGCTGTGATTTAAAAGCAGTTTTCAGCCATTGCCTCCCTCTGTCCCTTATGGTAACGAACACCGCTCAAAACCAAGCCGGAAGAAACCAGTGTTCAGTCCCTGGCAATAGCCCTTGCCCTGAAGAAAAGAAATGTAAGTATAAAGGTGAGAGCCTTCCTCATCTCAGGAACTGGAATTCCAGCACACACGGTAGCTTCAGCCTGGGCTGAGCCCGAGTGATCTCTAATTGTGGGTGACATAGTGTGTTTAATAAATAGAAGTGGCCTTGCCCTCGGTCTTAGAAGCTCGGGAGCAGACGTTCATTCACAGCTAGTAGGGTTCTGCACAACTCGGGTCCTTGGGTTCTGAGAAGAGGGCAGGGATGCTGCACCCCCCAGCGTGCACTGTACTGGGGGGCCTGGCTCTCTCACCTTAGCACGCGGTGGGGCATTTTTCCATCACATGTTCAGAAGATGACTGGGTCAGCAGGATGTGGCGGGGAGAGCTTGATGCCCAGGTCAGGGCCCCGTTGCCTCTGGACATGTCCCCCTGTTTTGGGATTTTGGTGGACATCCCTGGTGGGTAGATGCTTGTCCACTCTGCCAAATGCAGCCTGAGGATCTGTGAAGACCAAGAGTCTTCCTGGCACCTCAGCAGTGGCTTCTTAAGAGCAGCCAGGCTTGCCCTGGGCAACTGGGGAATTGGATGGCCTCCGCACTGGGCCTGTGGTTTAGGGGAAAGGGCATGAGGTCTACACTCAGTCCCAGTTTCAGATCCAGGGTCCGTCCGTCTTCGGGACAAGCACCCATTGGAGTGCCCGTGAGGCTTCAGCTGCTTGCCCGCACTCACTGAGCTTCATGTTCACCGTTGAGAAGGCGAAGGCAGAGAGATGCTGAGGGGAATGGAGAAGCTGCGTGCGAGCCTGTTCCATGCACTCCCAGCGTAACAGCGTTCACAGTCGAGGCCCAGGGAGCCCCTGGAGCTGCGTGGCTCCGGGCTGGCAGAGTGGCATTTCTCTAGTGTGGAAAGCCGAGAGGGAAAAGGACCACCCGCAGGCACGAGGGTGCTGGCTGAGGAGGCAGAGGTCTTTTGCAAGCGTGGCTGAACGCTGACCTCTACGAGGGTTTTCTGCCAGTCCATAAAGGAGGGAAGTGGGGAGCTGGCGAGATGGACCCAGGGAGGGCTTTGCTGTGCCTGTCCTTAGAGCCTCCCTACTGTGGCAACCAAGGAGCAGCAGGTGCATGAACGTTCTCACCAGCCCAGCGGACAGGGGAGAGTCATCTGACAGCAGCCATGTCAGGAGCCCAGCTTTCAAATCATGACGGTGACACACACAGGGCATTCATCACCAGACAAGTACATGGGGAGGGAGAGGAGTGCTGCACGCCACCCCGCCATCAGGCTACCATCGCAGAGGTGCCTGTGACATGAACATCCAGACTCCAAGGGTTGTCATCAGCTCTGCGTTGAGCGTGTTCATGGGAGGACCACGAAAACCCAGCCTTTAGAAAGTCACCTATGAAATAAAAGAAAGGGTCACAAAAGGACCAAAAAGGATGAGATTAAGCTGATCTGGGCCAAGAGAAGAAAGTCAAGCAGGGGACGGCTGGGCCTGCGATACACGCGGGACGTTCAGGTGGGCAGCGGGCAGTGCAGACTGCTCCGAGCTTCCCAGCAGCCCAGTGAAAGACGAATACCGCCAGTCCTGACCTGTGTCCTGACCCAGGATTGCTCAGCTTTGCGTGGCGGGAAAGCACATCCCGCGGCTGGGGTGTGTTTCACAGTGTTCCGAGAGTAGCACGGGATATTCAGCGCTTCGTTAGAGCTAGCTCACCATTGACGGATTTGCCCAGCTTGGTCTGAGGCCGGAGCTCAGAGCCTTAAGGTCGGCTGGGTTACGCTACGCTGCCGGTAGGCTGGGTGCGTTCACTGCACCTTACAATGGCGGCCTTTCAGGGCTGTAAGCCCAGGGCGTCATACACTGTGGTTAAACAGATAACAGTGAACAGCCGGGCGCTCACCTGCTCTGATTTTTCATGTGAGTGGGATTTCCCCTATGGGCTCTCAAAAAGATGTGTGTAAAATCACAGGGCCTTCCACCTTCACTTACTCTCGTAAGGTTCAGGAGGGCGAACATGACAGCATCCATCGATGCAGCTCTGAGGAACCGAGGCAGGCGCGCCACTCAGTGGTCGACTGGAGTTGTGTGGGATCTCCAAAGTCAAAGAGCATCACTACTGCTCCTGTTCACCTGGCAGGGGAGACGGTGGGGGCGGGCGAGAGCCTGACAGCTACATGCAGAGCCGGAAGGCACAGAGCTCAGGGACTAGGACCTTGTGCTTGGCCCCACTGATGGGCCCAGGCTGTGCCACTACACAGGACCAAGTGGGCATGGCCAGGCTGAGATGGGCATGGGGATTGGCCATGAGCTGATTTAAGGCACAAGCTGCAGCTGAGGCTCCAAAGATGAAGGCCTCCACCAGAAGCTGCTTCCTTCCCAGGAGTCAGGAATCCACTGCTGCATGGGTACCCTAGCTGACCCTCCAGCCAACCCTTCTGCAAGTGTTTCTAGAGGCTTCTTTGCCCAGGAATCATGCTGGGCACTGGGATCTGGATGGTGCCTCACCTTGGGGGGCTTATACTGTATGCTGAGGGATGGAAGCAATCTTCTAACAGATGCTGTCCAGGGAGCCGTGAGAGCAGGGCTGAGGAGGGGGATTTGGCGGGAATCCCTTTGGTGGGAAAGGCAAAGATGAGCGGGTGATGGTGGGCATGGAGGAGGGCAGGCCAGGCAGAGGTCCGGAAGATGTTGCTGTGTTGGTGGAAGGTGGCCTGGAAGGTGTGGGAGGGACAGTGGCCAGTACAGAGAAATTCAGGAGGGTAAGGGATAAAGAAGAGCCCAAGAAAGGGAACAGAAAACAAGATAATACGCTGATGGCATTCCTTCTACAAAAACGAGACTATTTATATATACATATACCCAAAAAACCAGCTGCAGCCAAATGCCACTAAGTCTAAAAATAAATCGATGGAAAATAATAAGCTGGAAATGCCAAGAGGAAGGCCAGCCTTCAGGAAGGAAGGCAGGGAGGGGGACGGACATGAAGAGGACACGGCTGACCCAGCACTATTCAAAGTACATGTGAAGAGAAAATAGAAGCTGGAAAAATGCAAATGTGGCATGGAAGTAAGAGGTCCTAGGCTTTCCAAATGGCAGGAGCATTTCCTCCTTTCTGTAGCAGGCTGGACCTCACGCACAGACTGTAGCAGCCAGCTATAACCCTGGTTGAGGACTGGCGCTGTGCTGCGGGTCTGACTGCTCACCTGCACTCCCGCAGCATCGTGGGTTTCTGGGCAAGGCTGTCCACTTGACTTCCGCACACAGTGACACAGAGAGGCAGGAAGGCTGAGTGTGCAGTGCAGCCCAGGGCTCCTCAGTGCTCCTCTGGCAGCAGAGGTGGGAATGGCGATTGAAACCAGGTGGCACAGGTTGGTTTGAGGGGCGCCATCTCCTTCCCTAAGACGTCTTGGGGACACTGTGTTCACTGCAGCTTTCGTCAGTTGCCTGGCAGCCAGTGCCACAACCTCGAAGCCCCATGGACACAGGGTGGGAAGTTTCCATCAGAGAGACAGATGCTGGAGGCCGAGAGACTGGGAGTCAGCTGACTGTCGGTGATCTTGAAGTCACTCAGCAACGAGAGGTGGAAAGGTAGTCCACCTGGTGAGGTTGACTTGTCATCCAGTGCCAGGCCTTGCGGGGGACATCTCGGCACACAGCACACCAAGGGTGACTCCCATATGTGGACAGCAAGCGGAGCTCAGGAGGGTCCAGCCTGGTGTTGGTTTCACTCCATGAAGAGGTTGACTGGTGGAACAGGCAGGGAGGAACTAAACCAAAGCACTGGATCTGTTTCTCCCTCTGAGTCACTGATCTGCTTGGCCATATCCTGTAGGAAGGGAAAAGCTGGAATGTCCCACCGCTTGGCTGCACAAGCAGAATCTGGCACTTTGCAGCCCTGCGCCCTGGCCTCGGTTTCTATGCACGTATGGGGTGTGATGGGGTCTGTGCTCCAGCTTTACCCTGGAGTGCTCCACGGCAGCTTCCAACAAGGGCTAAGGTGCCACTCTCGTCCTAGGCAGGTTGCCCCGTCCACACTCCTGCTGGGAGCTCCTGCACACCTCCAGGTGATTTCACTGTGGGGGGGAGAGTGAGAGACTGTCATACAATCGACCCTCCGTGAATGAGGCGCCCCTGGGCCTCTCTGCTGAGCCTGGAGGAGACCACCTCCTAGCCCAGTTAGAGAAGGGCTGGTGCACATAGCAGGTTTGGCTCCTTTTACCTCCGGTTCCTTTCCAGTCCCAGGAGGTCCTCCGTGGTGCACACCTCACCTCACTCACAGGGGAGTGCCAGCGCCTCCCCTGCCTCAGGGACATAGAATTCTACGCCCTCTGTCCTGAAAGGTGCTTCCTGTAACCAGCCCTGGGCTGGACTCAGACTCAACTTTGAAGACACAGAGGAAGTGTCCCTCCCCAGGACCCTACCCCCTTGGTGTTCTCACCAAGCCTGCAGTCATCAGTGATCACATGGCTAACTATGGTCACATGATGTGTTTGCCTCTCCCAACTAGACTGAGGCAGGCACTGGCTTCTTCCTGCTGAATCTCAATACCTAGCACAGGCCTGTATGTGATGGGCTTACGAAAATGAGTTGATACTTGAACCTATCCCTGTGTTCTGAACTCCTTTTAGCCTCTTATCATGGATTGAATTGTTTCCCCAAAACCTGAGCTGAAATCTTCACCCACATTCTTTGTTGCTCTGCGTTGACTCTGGAATTGGAATTGCTGCCTTGTGTTGGGCCTGGCTCAGATTCTACAGAGTTGAGGATTTGAGAACATCAATGGGGTTCACTGCAATCACCTCTGGCACAGACATGAGGAGACCATGGAAACAGGAAGGGGCAACTGATTGTGCCTCAAATCTTTTCCTGCATTATCTCGCTCCCCTGTCTAAGGTGGCTGGCATGTTACCTTTGGTTTGTGACTGATGAAGACAGAGACTAGAAGAGATGTTGTCTCTGGGGTAAATGGCCACAGTTGCATCTGGGTTCCTCATGGCCCTGGGCTCCCGGTGCACCCCTAACCCTGAGCTGCAGAACGAAGGTCACTGCTCAGGTCATGAGGTGTGGAGATTAACCACCGCAGAAAGCTGGTGCTGCTCGGGTGAGCAGTTTGCTTGTTGAAATTGAGCCACTCTATTTCCCTCAGCTCCTGCCTGCCTTCCCCTCCCTGAACCCAGGAAAGACTGAGTCAAAGGACAAATGTGAGAGTGACTCTGACCTTCTTGTATGGAAAGGCTGATGGAGAATCTGTAAAGAACTCTGCGAAATCAAGGGGGTGAGGGCCTCAGGTTCCAAGGACATGTTCCTCCTGGAGAAGGGAAGAAAAGACATTCTCAGAGCTTCACAGTTGCCAGAAAGTTCCAAGCCCTCTGGTTTTCAGACTCCACAGAGGGAGGACACGAGTGGTAGCGTAGGCTCCGATACCAGTCACGCACTAGGCAGGCTGTCCTTGGTAGAGCTATTCAGCCTCTCTGTGTCTGCGTTTCTTGTGGGTGGACATAGCCTGTTGAGCAACACGTGAGATGACGTGGGCAGCGCCGGCCATAGCAGTGCCCGCTCACTCCACTGCTTGTGGTGCTAGGAGGCCTGCTCCCAGCCAGCTGCAGATGCCTTTCTGTCCCTCCTGGTTGGTTTTGCTGCTTCTGCTCCGTAATTTGGCTCTTACTTGAAGTGAACTCGGTAGCTGGATTCTTGAAGTAGCTGTTAACATTTGTTGGACTCTTGGCACCCCCTGTGCCACCTGTTCAATCGATCACTTTCAGCAGCAATGGGCTTCCCCGTAGAAAGGCAGTTTTATACACATACACACGTGTGCAAGTGACTTGTGCACAGTAGTTGCTGGGATATGTATAATGGGCATTGCACACACATGCACACATAACACACATATGCATATAATTGATTTACACATATAATTGGTGGTGTCTAATATATATTTGGCACTGTATGCACATGCACACACACATGTATAAGTGATATGGCATACATATGATTGATACTGTACACACATATGTTTAATTTATACTAGATAAAATTGGAGAATATTTTTTTTCTGGCTGTTTTCAGACATCATGAGGGAAGGAGAGAGAACAAGATACATTAGCACAGTGCACAGGGAGGTGCCTGTTGGGCACCTAGGAAGAAATAAGGGCTCCACGGGTCTGGGACGTCTGTAAGCAAGGAGGAGTCAGGCATCTTGCTGGAAGGCACAGGTGCTCATGAGAAGCAGAGGTTTACTTCAGCTCAGGAAGCGCAGGCCCTCAATCCTTGGGGTGAAACTCAAGGAGGTCAGGAGCAGAGGGGAAGAGCAAGGGGAAGCACCCTGTGTGGAGAGCACAAGGACCAGGCAGGGAACGCAGAAGAAGGGCCAGACAGGGCTGCAGATGCGATCAGCGGCCCTGCGCTTGCCTGGCGCGAGGGATCCCTGGCATCTAGCGCTGGGCGACAAGAGCCGAGACATGTAGAATAAACTGGGAAAACCAGGAGAGGAAGGCTCCAAACCCTTCAGTTGGGGATAAAGTGATGGAAAATTCCAGAAGAAGCTAAGAGGATTAATTTCCTTGTATGAGCGACTAAGCAGGAGAGAAATAAACAGAGGAGAAGATATATCTTCTTAAGAACAGGAGAGATTCTTCCAGCATTAAGACCTAAGTCTGCAAAGGCTCGGCGTGAGGCACCAGGCAGGCACACCCACGTCAGACCCTCAGAAACCAAGGCCAGGGCGAATGTCCCCAGGACGGCACCTCAGCTGCAGAGTGGAGGTGAGGTCAGAGGGAGGGCAGGTGGCAATGAGTCCCCAGCCACGTTTTCAAGGTGACAGGGAGGACGCAGCCAACGTACCAACCGGGGCCTGTGTTATTGACATTTCCTGTGAGGGAGGAAGAGATGGACACAAAATGTTTACTCACAAATTCCCCTTCGAAAGTGTACACAGGGAGGACATCATCCCAGCAGCCAAGAAAGAAACTCAGGGCACACTGTGACACGTGGCAAGCAAAAGTAAGTAAATGCAGCAACCCAAGCCGAAACCCCCCAGCAAGGAGCAGCGGTGCGTCTGCGGAACCCCAGACTCCAGGTGACAACTCTCGATTCAGGCAGAGGAAGGCCAGGCCATGGCTGGGAAGACCTCAGGGCAGGGAGAGAGAGAAGTGGATTGATATGAAATCAGCGGGAAAAGTTAAAGAGTAGATCTTTTCTATTTTTCATTTTTTTAAGAGAGGGAGAGATTGAGAGAGAGAAAATTTTTATTCATTTGTTCATTTGTCCTTTGTTTCTCCAACACATAGTTGTTGTGCTGCACGTAGTATGTGGTGCTGGGGTTCGAACCCGGGTCTTTGCACCTGCCAGGCAAGAGCTCCAACCTCTGAGTCACCTCTCCAGCATCCAAAACTGTAGGTCTGAATAGAATAACAAGAGCTAGAAGAAAACTAAAAGTAGAATGGATACATTTTTTAGTTAGCAGGGGGGAAGAAACCATCTTGTTAGACATAAGAAAGAAAAATAAAAATCAAAATAAAGTTTAGTGAAGAAAACATGATACAAGTGTTAGTAATACCAGTAAATATAAGTGTGCTCAGCTTCAAGGACGACACTCTTGGACTTGGTTGATAATGAAAAGAAGTAAAACTTTATCAACTAATTGTTATGAAGAGACACATTACAGGCAAATATGTGCCACGCGTTTTAAAATAAGATATTTATGGAGGATATGCTTTCAAATATAAACCAATAAGGAAGTTCAGATGGTGATTTAGTTAATAAAAGCACGAAATTTAAGGCACACGGTTATGTAGGACACAAAGGGGACAGTACTGATTATATAGCATGTTTGACAAAATAGAAATTAGTGACCGCAGGTGCATCTGTAACCCGGTAAGTAGAAATTCCACTCTCGGGGGGCTGCATGGGGCAGTGATGGAAATGGTCTGGGCGTCAGCCTCGAGGAAAAGCTCCGGGAATCATACGCTAGTCCAGGCAGGCTTCCGGGATCATCATCCGATAACACTGGAACCAAATAACAGAAGCATGGCTTAAAATACCAGACACGAAAACGAACAGAACGATGTTAAATAACATTGTGTTAACAAAGAAACAGGGAGGGAACTTGAAAGCTTACAAGTGCACACCGATGAGGGCAACTTCTACAGCTGTGCACAGGGGACACTGATGGTGCTGGCTGCATTTATAAGAAGCAAGAAAGACGGAAAAGCAAGAAAACTCGGCAGCCAACTCAGAAAGTGCCCGAGGGGAAAAGTTAGAAGCAAGCACCAAGACGTGTGGAAAAGTTAAAGTTTGCAAAGGTGAGTAAAATTCAGGAAAACCCTGATAACATAAATAACATCTGCTCTCTGAAATGTTAGCGAGAAAAAGAACAAAGATCTGGCAAAGAAAACTTTAAAACTGTTGGTTTAACTGGTTAAAAAGAATAAAAGAAAAGTTGGAACTATTATAATACATTTTAAATGTCACGAGAAGGATAAACTTCTGGAAAAGAATCATAAGAAACCAGAGGATCAGCAGAGACAACAGGAAAGTCGAGCAGGTGGAAGCCAGTGAGGAATTCAGCAGGGGCTTTGCACGGTCCCACTGAGGCCCTCTTTCTCCTCACCACCCAGCACAAGTGCCACAGCCAGCCACGGTCATGATGCCTCTGAGGGCTTTTGACTTCCTCGGCCCCTGGCTTGGTTTGTGAAACTCTCTTGCTTAAACCATGGGTTAACTAGAGGTCTGCACCTGATCCATGTCTGCATGAATTCAACTAAAACTTGGCTGGAGAAAAATCCCACAATCGCACCAGTCTGTCACTGACTTGGTGGCCACAGACCTGGCGGAGGCTCCATGCCAGTGCCATGTGTCCCTGGTCCATTGAGCTTCCCTTGTGTGGGTGAGTTTCACACTTGTTCTACCCTGGAGCCTCCAGAGAGGTCTCCTGCTCGCAGCCTTGGAGTTATCACCTGTTCATGAGCTTCTGTCTCAGCTGTACCCATGTCCCCACTCTGCGTGGGAAGCAAGCACTTCCCATCCCTATTCCCTGGGGGTGGGTCGTTTCTGCCCCAGTCCAATGCCGCCTCTCCATCCGCATTAGATCTCAGGCGCACTGGCCTGTTCCAAGATACTGTCCTCAACTTCTCTCCTCCCTCTGTGTCCCCTATTTTTCCCTGCCCTGGGACACTTCTGCAATGACAACTACAAGTGATGAGTTTTCTCACCTAAAAACCCAAACCATGCTCTCTCCTGTGCCCCTCCGTGTACTTCTGTGCTTTACTTTGCAAACAAATGCTCTTCGCAGATGTTGCCTGTGTCAGTTCCTGTTGCTCCTCAAGATCATCCTGCTGTTGATGGCTGCCACTCTCCTCCCAGGTCACACAAATCTCTTCTAGGTGACTCTGCTGTCACATACTGTTCCCTTACTGGACCTTCTGACGTGCTTGGCAGGTGAGCCACCCTCCTCCTGGCGCAGCTTCTGCCTCTGTCTTCCAGGGTTGTGCGTTGCACTGGTCTTCCTTCCATCTCATTGGTTGGTCCCCCACGTCACTTACCATTTCCTTCCCTTGTCCCCAACCTCGTCAGTGTGCAAGATGCAAGGACTCAGGGCTTGCCCCTATCCTCTCCTCTGGTTCTGGGCTTGTCCCGGGGGATTTCAGCCACATTGTGGTTTTAGCATCATCTGTTTGTAACCCCAAATCTCTGTCTCCTGTATAGTATCTCCCATGAAGGTCAGACCACATCCACAATGGCCCGCTCCCTGCTCCCTTGCTGCTCTGAAGAGACATTCAGGCTTAGCACTCAAGAGCCCCGTTCCTTTCATCCCACTTCGGGAGTCTGCTTTCAGATTGCATCCCTAGTCTTTTTCTCACCATGCCTACTGCTGCTTCTTGGTCCAAACTTGGACCATCTTCTTTCAGTTAGCTCTGAAATTGACAATGGAATCTGCAACGCAAGACTATTTGCTTAGCTTTAGCTTACATTTATACCATGTGTCTTTCAAGGATACATTTGTGTCCAAGGACGTTTAACAAATACATTTGAGTCAGAGTCTTGTCAGACAAAGGCAAGGCTACATCAAGAAGGAGGGAGGGTGCATCCTGCCAAGTACAGTGGAAGGTCAAGTGAGGGGACAATTGACAGCTGGAATCACCATCAGTGATGGACAGCAAAGAGGAAAATCACGAAAGGAAATATAGCAAGGTGTCCTTGGCAGACCCGCAGAACCAGGTCCGGTGACTCGCCCAGCTCCTCCCTGCTGGTCAAGGAGGGAGGGTACCGACTAGAGTATTAGCAATCATTCCAGCCCCAACTCCGTGCGTGCGCATGCATGCACACACACACACATCCCACTGCGAGTGGGCATAAGCAGAGGCCACAGTGGTTAATTCTATTCTCAAACACTTCAGGCACTACAAGGATGAGGGTAAAAATGGACAAGAAGATGGAGAGAGTGAGAGAAGAGAAGAGCTAATGACTTCGACATTTTCAGAAGTAATTAAAATAAATGAAACCACAGACACCCACAGCAGGATGCTGTCTTGAAGGGGTGAGGAAGCATGTCCACCAGAGTGGCCCTACTTGGCAGAGCGACTTCACAGTCAGGAGTGCTGTAGGGTGGGTTGTGGAAGAGGAAGATGGGATGACCATGCTGTCTGCCTCCAGGTGCTTGGTGGCTTTACCTCAGGAGCAGTGGGAAGTCCCAGGGAGTGCACCCTAGTGGCCTAGGGGCAGGGGGCAGTCTGAACCAACATCTGTGTGGATGACACTTCCTGAAGGATGAGCTTAAGTGGATGCAGTGGCCTTCATCTGCTTTTCTAGCACAGGGCAGCATATCGAGCAACTTCAGACTCCTCATCCTCACTGGAAAGAGATATTGTGGACGTATCGCACGTACATCCCGTTAATTTCTAAAATAAATAAGAAACGAATAAACCTGTTACAGAAAACAGAAGTACAAAGTTCCAAAGAAGACAGTGGAAATAAATCTCCATGTACTAATAATCACAAGGAATGCATTTTCCAGGTAAAAGACAAAGATTTCCAAATGGGAATTAAAAACATCAAATTATATGTCCTTTACAAGGACAAGCCTGGGCCTGGGAACATAGAAATGTTCAAGTAATTAATTGAAAAATGTATGCTTGGCAAATAAAAATCAAGGAAGTTTGGCAGAGGAATATTAATACTGGAGAAAAAGGCCAAAAGGCAAAACTATTATTACAGATAAAGACGGTCATTATATCTTGATCTAAGTTTAAATTGCCCAAGAGGTTATAGAAAGCTAAAATATTTATGGATGTAATAAAATAGCCACAAAATATTCTTTAAAAAGACAGAATTGTATGGAAATATAGGCAGATCCATTAATACAGTTAGATATAGTCACATAACTTGGGTAGAGATTGATAGTTAAGGCAGAAACTTTAGTAAAGATAGAAATATTTGAACTACACAATTAACAAGCTGGATTTAATGGGTATATAATGAAAACTGCTCCATAATTTGAGAACCATTATTTAAATTACTACAAAGAAAATTTACATAAATATCATGTACTGTGTCAGAAAATAAGTCTAAATGAATTTTAAGGAATTAAGTTGGAGCAGGCCACATTCTCTGATCACAGTGCAACCATGTTACAATTCAATGAGAGAAGACATCTTTTAAAAATTCACGTATTCAGTCATTTTTTAAAACTTCCAATTGAAGAAAAAACAGAAATCACAGAGGAAGGGGATACAACTAAACAGAGATGAAAATACCAAGCTCCAATATTTGCGAGGCAAAGCAGGCTCAAAGGGAAATTCAGAGCATTGTATTGAAGGAAACGGAGAACATCGTGATAGAAAATCAGTGAGATATCAGCACATTATTCCGTCCACTCAAGGAGTCACAAACAGCAGAGCAACAGAAAGGAGCAGAAAGGAGGAGAAAGGAAAGTTAGGAGCAGAGGTGAACAAGACAGTGAACAAGAGGCAGCAAGTGTTGGAGGCCAGGAAAGCATCCTCTGGCAATAGGGTGGGGAGCAGAGTGCTCTCTGCTCAACCTGGACGGGAGCCAGAGTAGATTAAAACAAATGGACAAATTTACAGCAATAGGTCACGACTGGCTTCTAAAGCTTCCCATTCAGGTGTGCTTGAATGAGAAGGCCTGGTGATAAGTATCCAATAAACTGAACAGACACTTCTAAGTCTTCCCACAGAGCAACCACAGACTCACACGGGCTTCAGACTCACACAAACTCCTCTCTGGAGGAGTCTGTTTCGGGGACCTGGCTTTGCCTGATAATTAGCAAAGGCTGCTGGGAGGAAATAAGACTTGATCTGAGTTTAAAGACCCAGGAAGAGTTGGCCAGGGAAAGAAAGATCAGTCCAGGCAGAGGAAAGAGTGTGCCCACATGCCCTGCATGACAGGGACATGCACACTGAGGTGCAGGAGTCTTACGGGAGAAGAGAGCAGCTCAGAGGGAGGCTGAGAAGCAGCAGGGCTCTGGAAGGGCATCACCTGGCTGTAATGGGGGGGGCACAAAACAGTCCTCTCTGACCTGTGCAGAGTCAAGGTCAGCGGGAACGAATGGGAGTCAGGCTCCATTGTCAGGCAAACGGCCACAGTGGCTTGGACAAGGAGGCTGGAGTTCAGGATCAACAGTGACACTGATGAAAGCACGGGTGGAACTTGACGCCTGGGAAAGGGAGGTGCATCAGTCCACTTCCTGTTCCAGTCAGCAATGCTTGAAGCCGGCTCCTTATAGAGAACTTCATTTAGTTCACAGTTTGGAGGCTTCCAGTGCAAGCTTGGCAGCCTCATCTGTGTGGCTTCTGGTGAGGTCCCTGTGGCAGTGCCACAACATGCCAATGACATGGCAGGAACACTTGCAAGAGCCAGAGATCACATGGAGCAACAGGAAGACAGAGAGATTCCAGGGCTGAGCTGTTCAGCAACTCATTACAGGATATTAGTCCCTTCCAAGGGAGACACCCACAATGATCTCACCACCTCCTGCCAGAACCCACCTCTTAAATATCCCACCATCCCTTAATACTGACACACCGGGGACATGTCTCCAGCATGTGGCCCTGGAGACCAACCACATGCCAATCACTGCAGGATGTAAGCAAAACAGAGGAAGGAAGGGTGCAGTAGGGTAGATGGAGAGACAACGGGAGAGAAGACCAAGCAGGGGCGAGGTGAAGACAAGGTGAAGTGCTCCGGGTGACCTGGGACTCGAGGGGAGGCTGGGAGAGGGAAGCACACTTTGCAGCTCAGAGTGTGCAACTTGGATTTAGAAGCACGCGTGCTAGACCGGAACTCGAAGTGCACCTGTTGTGGGTACTGACAGGCAGAGGCTGCGGAGAGCTCGGAGCGGTGAGGTCAGGCACAGGGGTTAAAGGCACAATAGGGACCTGGGGGAAAACCAGAGGGCAGAAAAGAGGGAACCTGAAGAAGGCAGCTGTGGATCCCGTGAAATACCTGCTGGGCTTAGAGTTCTGGGTGCCCGGGGGGCTCACAGGAAGCCAGGTGGCAGTGTCATAGAAGCGGGAAAGGAGAACTCAGAGAACCTTGGCCAGCCTGCCTATTCCAGTGCAGGCCAGAGCTGCAGATACCAGGCTCTGCCTCCCGCGGCAGCACTTACCATTCCAAAGTGAGGCCCCTGGGCAGAGAAGGAGCCCCCCCCCCCCAACTTCCTTCCTCTCTTTCACACAGTCTCTTTGTTGTCAGCGGAGAATTGGCAAAGAGAAAGTCCACGCAGGAGCTGCAGTGACTGCAGAGAAGCCCTGAGGCCCAGCTAGCCCTCGGGGGCTTTTACACATTGGTTTCAAAACCAAGAGGACTCAGCCTGTACCTGCAGCCTGCCTCCACCTGCCCGGGCCAGGACCAGGCCTGAAACACTGTCCCTGCTCCGGGCTGTTCTCGGATGCTCTCGGTGTAGCTCGAAAGCCTGTGCTGGAGTTTCTTCATGCTTCCGAAGGGTAAATCCAATTCAGCTGTTTACTCAGGAAGCACCGGAGCTGTCAGACATGTGTTAAAACACAGTTTGCTGTGTCTTCTTTGGGTCCACTGGGTTCCTTGCAGAACTCTAAGCTGTCTCCTGCTGTGCGGTACAGTTGGTCCCAGGGTCACACACTCAGAATCTTTACCCTCTGTGTTGTTTTCTGAAATGCTCCTTTCACAAAACAGTGTGTCTTAGAGGTTTTCACCCAAGGTGGAGGACAGAAGATGCATCTCGCTGGGTATGGGTGACTAGCATCAAGTGCATCCCCATCAGTGTCTTTCCTGAGTGTCCCACCTCCCCAGGGGCTGATCCCTATACCAGGCGGTCAGGGTGTCCTTCTCCCTTCTCTGCAGGGGCCAGCCCAAGCCTGTCCGCTTTCCCTCCTAGGTGCCCCACGGGGGGAAATCGTAAGAACTGTCTATAGTCCAGGGGTCCACAAGGGACAAAGAGATGAAGCTACCAAGAGATAAGCTATTTTGTGATTTAAATTTGTTTCATTTCTGCAAATCTTTGAGGCTCCAGGCCAAACCATACTTGAGAAAAATGAAAATGAAAAAAAAAATGGGCATGTATGTTCAAAATTCTATATTTAAGTTGTTCATGATTTGATTATTTTTTTGCTGGCTCTATTAATCAGAAGTGTAGCTAAATGCAAATATAAGAATTTTAAGGCTTTAAAAATTATGCAAAAATTTGAGTAGAATTCTTAGACTATATATGTATATGTAATATAAATTATAATTTAAGGTCCTTTCCAAGAACATTTGCTTAATAAATAGAAATGAGCACGGAAGTTTTTGCAATGCTAATTATTATACTACTTTCTCTCTCCAAATCCTACAAGATGCCAGGAAATATGTTACAGGTTCCTCATTTGGAAGAGAAATAATCTTTAACATCTTCATGAGAAGAATGGAAGATTCAAGAAAGCCCAGGTGAGCCTCTCTGGACGGATGTTCTGGGATACTGCAAGGACAGATGGATGTTTATGTAGTGGTGGGAGGAACATCTCTACTGAAGGCAACAGGACCGCACAGTCCAAGTCCAGGATGCAATGGAACAGGCCATGCATTGGTTTGAAACTCAGAAGATGCAGAGGTGTTGTTTGGGCCTAAGCTGCCCTTTCGCTAAGGAGAAGGTCATAGCAGGCAGCGCAGGCTCCCTGCTTCCTCTGAAGCATTTACACTACCAGGGTAAGGAAGGTCTCAGGCACCAACCGCCTTGGGGGCCCTGGGAGGGTGCAGAGGTCATGCTCAGGGATGAGGGCGGGGCGCCTCCCTACCTCTAACCGTCTGATCTCCGCAGGCCCCTGGCTGGCTGTTCTCCACTCTTTTCTTTCTTCAGGTCAAGGCAGATTTCCTGTTATTGGTTCTGAAACTTAGAAAGCAATCATCACTGGTTTGGAGTCAGCAATTAAAAACCACAGTCTTGGGCTGGAATGGTGGCTCAGTGGTTAGGGCGCTTGCCTGGCACGAGTTCAAACCCCAGCACCATGTACATAACGAAGTGTTGGAGCAACGAAAGTCACATGGAAAACTAAATAAAATTGATTCGCTCTTTCTCTCTCACTGTCCCTCTCTCTCTCAACAAACAAACGGACAAACAAAAAGTCAAAAAAACAAACACTCCCAGAAGGCGCGGGACTTCTCTGGGTCAAATGAGTGCGAGTGTCTCGTTGACTGGAAGCCTCGTCCCACACCCATGCATTCTGGTTGCTGCTGCGGTTCACGCTGGACCTACCTTTTCACAGCTTGCGCATAGAGATTCGCCGGTAGATTTTGAAAGCCATGGCAAAACAGCCAAGACATGGGTGTAATGTGGCCACTTAGCAACGATGCACCTGAACTCCTGTGCAGGTGTGTGGGGCAAAGGCCTGGCTTCTCCACTCTCCGTGAGAAGGTGGGAAGGCTCCCGTTGCATAAAGCTGCAGGAAGCGCACCGCAGTTGCACTTGAAACACAGGAAAAGCTTACTCTGGTCTTGTTAAATGTCCTGTGATTTCAATGGTAGTAGAATATCTTCATGAAAATGGCAAATAATATGGCCAGAGGTTACCCAGGCACAGACACATAACCTACTCGCCATAGCTGTGCGGGGACATTCACCTGACCTGGTGGAACTGTTTCAGGAGCACCTTGCCCCTGCAGTGGCCTCCCACTCTTCCCACGTTGGTGGATCAGATGAACGTCCAACAATCGCCCTCTTCCCAGCTTCTGGGTGAGCCCTGCAGAAGGGAAGTGTGGAGCCCGGGGATGCATCTAGACTTCCTCTCCTGTGCTCGACCACCCCTTACATGAGAAGACGCCAACGCATTGGGTGATTTATGCGGATCCTTTCCGTCACTGAATTTCTTGACATTATGACATCATTACGAATCCTCACAAGGGCAATAGAGATCCATGTGCATCATTTCCTTCCCAAATGCACCTCCCTCTTTCCTGCTCTTTAGACCCATTTTGAACAGTTTTGCCTGTGGGAATCAGGGAGCTCAGATCCAATGTGATCACAAATGCAGGCTGTAGATCAAACAGAACACAGTAGTGAGGAGTTGGGTCTGTTGTTCTCCTTCAGAAGCACAGGGCACATCCTGCTAGCAGTTCACGTTGTCTTGGCTGAGCCCTGTTCTCCCAGCCTCGAACCCACCCGCCTCCACAGTGTCCATCTCCTCAGCTGTGAGACCTTCTGCAGGATGGCCTTCCCAAACCCTCCCTCCCAGGGCAACCCACTGTGCCCTGCACTTCCACGTCTGTCCCTTGCTCATAGAAAGTCTGTGTCTCTGAATTACTCCTCCCTGCAGGTAGGACCAGGACCTCCCTGGCCGTGGCTCCATCCTCAGTACCCACCCTGCGAAGAGTTCATGAGCTGTTGCTGAAGCTAATTGAATTTCCCTGTCTCAAATCCCTGTCAAATCTCTGCCCTGGGGCTCTGGCATCTCCAAGCCCCCAACCTAGATGCCTGACTTCCTCAACCGCTGCTAGTGCCGGCAGCAGCAAGGGACCCCAGGGACAGTGTCCTGGAGTCTGTCCAAGGATGGAGTATTGAGTGCTGGAGAGTGCTGGAAGTCAGGGGCCTGGGAGTTCATGCCCCACTGTCCAGAAGCCCTGCACGGGTGCACCCCAACTCTGCTCGGCTGCAGCAGACCAGGAAGGGGGCTGCAGGTCTCCAGCCTTTGCTCTGTGCCTCTGCCTCCAGGACTGCCGCTGCTTCTCAGAACCAAAGGTCCCCAGAGCTCGAGGCATGCTGTGGGGAGTGCCTGAGCCCTAGGTACCCTGGTGTGTGGACTACCCCATGCTGCAGTGAAATCCCAGGCTCAGCAAGGTAGGGACTGGATCTCCTACTCGTGAGCACCTCAGGGTGCCTCCTAAATAACTATAAGCACAGCGGGGCTCAGCAGGTGTTTGGAGATTGACCGGCTGCAGATGCAGAGCCTTCGGTCACTGGGGAAGGAGCGGTGAGCCGAAGGGCCCTTTTCTCACTCTTCTTTCACCCATGGTTGGAGGGGGACATGGGCTGCGGCTTTCTGGGCCCCCAGACCTCTTGGTTGTCCGTTTGGGTGGAAAGGAGCTCCTGATCTCCGTGAAAGCTGTCCTCGAAGTTTGTTATCTTTACTAGAGAACTTGGTGCTCGTGTCAGAGGCACCGAGCCTCACAGATTCTGCATTCGTGAATTTGCATGCTCACCTAAATTTACTTGTAAACTCCAGATCTAGACTTCTAGTGCCTCTGGGGTGACTTGCACACCTGCAGAGGTGGGTGGGTACTCGAGATGGGCCGTGTGTGCATTTCCAGCTAAGGCAGGACAGGTGCTCCTCCTGCTTGCCTCAGCCCTGGCACTGCTGATGAGCCCTGCCAGGCCTTGTGAGAGCCTGGTCTCCTGCTTTCGCAGGTCTCGTGCTTGTTCGTAACAAACCATTTAGAATGGTCCCCCAGGAAGTGCTGCGCTGCTGTCTCACACACCACAGGCTGAGAGACACCTTACAAGACCAGTGTGTTGGGTGAGCTCTGGGCTCTGAGAGGGCCTCAGTGAGGTGCTGCTGGCCAGGGTTCGACATTAGCAGATCGACGGTCGACGGTCATATTAAATGACTGTCTGTGACAGGGGCCTGCATAGAGCCAGGCCACGTGCTGACCAGCTGGTGGAAACGAGAGAGCAGAGGCCCACGGGAGCCTGGCCCACACTGGTGGGAACATGAGCTTGTGCCCAACACCAAGGATGTGGGGACAATAGCAGCTGTATGTGGCCCTGTGGGCGCTGTTCTAGGCCTGTGTAAGAGACCATGGGTACTTTGTCTCCTTCAGGGCCCGCAGAGACCCTGGGAGGTGGAATTCTCCTGCCCTGTGATTCAGGTTTGTAAACCCTGAATTGCGGAGGGGCGGGAAGTTCCAGACTGACGTGGTGGGGAAGTGGTTGGGTTCCAGACCTTGATGTGTCTGGCTCCAGAGTCTGCACTCTAAACTCACGGCCTCCACTTGGCCTCCACAGGCATCAGGAAGCAGAGCAGTTTCCACCCAGGGGATGGCAGCTTCCCAGGTCAATCCTGCTGTGTGTCCCAGCCTCCAGCCTGAGAACTTAGACGCGTTGTCTCGTAACTATTTGAACCACTTGCTTAATGGCCTGGAGTCTGTGCTGTGCACGTGTGTGTGTGTGAGAGAGAACAAGAAGTGGCTTCTTCTCTCCCTCTCTCTTCTCTTTTGTTCTTACCTTATTTATTTGTTTAAAAAATAAAGAAATTGCACAAATCAACTGTTGCTCAGGCCTGCAAGGGAAAAGCCCAGCAGGACAGGTGATGGCTCCCCCTCTCCCCACAGACACAGCCAGCCACATGTGCCACGTAGCCACCTGGGATCCTCAGGCTTTCCTCGCAGTGATCATCTCCTTCCTGCCCAGTGTGCTTACTGCAGTGCCCTGGAACAAAACCCAGGAGGATTAATTGCTAAGCCTGAGCAGCAGGGTTGAGGCCTTCCTTTGTGACACTGCAGACATAAGGGAAATCGAGGGTGCCCGGGCAGCTGATGAAACTTTTCACATTCATTCCTTGCAAGAGGTGGAGAAAGAACTCTGTCATCTCTTTAAAAAGAGAGAGAGAGAGAGAGAGAGAGAAAAGAGATACTGTGGTCATTCTGTCAACTCCTGTGAGCAGGGTACCCCACGTTTGTGTGGGTCACAAGTGCTCAGAGTTCAAGTTGCACAGAGTGAAAGCAAGCGGTTGTGATTACGGCCTCCCAGAGTCCCCAGGGTGAGGCCGGAGAAGGAAGGGCCACCTCGTGAGGTGTGTTCTGGAAGCTTACAGATGACGTGTGCAGGGCTTGGGATGCTGAGGCTGGCTGTCTCCTCCTTGCCAGCCCTGGACATGCTGTAGTCACCCTCATGCTGCAGGAGTGCCAGCCCCCTAACTGGCCAAGTGGCACAGCAGTTCCAGGAGACCAGCTCTCTGTCTGAAGTTCAGCACGCCAAGGATGCTCCGCAGGCAGATGTGGAGTAAATGATCATGGGAAGCTGTCTGTGCCCTGCGCTGCTGGAGCCGGGGGAAGACAGAGGCCAGGGGCCACTCAGCCTGCTGCTGAGCTCCGCCCACCAGCTGACTTCCCTAAGCCACAGGCCATCAGAGGAGAGACAAGCTGTCTCATGATCCAGCCCCACATGACCCCAAAAGAAGTGGGACAAATTTGAATGCATCTGGAAATTCACCTGCAGGAACTTCACCTCATTTACTGTAAAACTGACGTGGGAACTGTGGAAAATTGGTGCATATTTTATGCCAGTTCAAGTCCACCTCCAGGTATTATCAGTGCCACCTTTCTTACCACCACTTGAAAATCTCATGAAGAAACAGCAGGAAAGTCAACAAACTTCACATCCATGAGCTGGCTTAATGGCATTGTTATATGTTAATTATGTTAATTACTGTGGTGCATAGGTAGGACAGTAAATGAGAAGCAAAGCGTTTCTCAGAAGGAATGATACTCATGCCTGTGGCACACTTTGTTATTGTGGGACTAGACGCTTTTAAAATAAATCATATGGCCTGGTGTGGTGGTGCACACCTGTAATTCCAGTGGGTCGGGAGGCTGAGGCAGGAGGATCACAACCTTGAAGGCAGCCTCAGCAACTTAGCAAGACTCTCAAATTAAAAATAAAAGGGCTGGGGATGTGTTAAGCACCCCTGGGTTCAATCCCTAGTACCAAAACAAAACAGGACAAAACCAACCTAAATATGTTAGATAATTTCCTAAGGACTGCATTCAAGTGAGGGACGTTGACGCAGTCCAACATTGGCGATGCTGCTCTACTTGGTGAGATATCAACATGCTATTCATCTCCTGCCCCCGCCCAGGATGAGGAAACGCAAGTGAAGAGCTAAGAAAAATAATCTGCCGGATCCTACGGTTCACCCTTCACCCACAGGACCAATCCAAGTCCTTAAAATGAAGGCTTCTCCAACATAACAAAGTGCCTTCCTTTTTCACCAGGTGGACAGCACTCACAAACGCACCACTAATGCGCACTGGTGTGCTGATAGCGTGTGCTCTTCACAGATGCAGCTCTCTACGTCGTCAGCTTGAAGAGCTAACGTCGATCCATTGCCCATTACCAGCCAGCCATTAAAAGTCAATGGTGGGGCTGGAGCAGTGGCCCAGCGGTATCACGCTTGCCTGGCATGCGTGAGGACGCAGGTTTGAACCCCAGCACCACACACATAACTAAGTGTCAGAGCAATGAAAACCAGATGAACTAAATAAAATTGATTCTCTCTCCCTCTCGCTCTCTCTAAAAAAAAAAAAAAAAAAAAAAGCCAATTGTGTTTGAGCACCATGCCCTCCATGCCCTTATAATAAATAACACAGCTTCCCCAGAAATCTCGAGCAGCAGCCAGCGCTGGAGTCTGTATCTGTGGTGGGGCATCCCTTTGCCATCCCGCTCGGGCCATCGAGCTTTCTAGAAAACACAACGGTGTGAGATCCAGGTTGTCAGCAGGCAGGGAGAGTTGGCAGAACACAGGGATCTGTTGCTAAGCGATCCCTGGCAACCGTGCTGCGAGTGCCACATGCTTGACGACAACAGGGGAGGTTTCCAACCAGAAAGAGAGGGAAAGAGGAGTGCGCCGTTGGGGAGGGCCCACCTGGCTGCACAGCCCTGAGTATGCGTGGTGGCCTGGGTGGGGAGAGACCCAGGGCCTTCTGCTCGGGTCTTGTCTTGCCTGCTGTGACAAGGAGCTGTGAGGATCTGCTGCTTCCATGGATCCTAGTGTTGGAAGGGAGTCACGGGAGCAGATAGGTACCCAGGGCGCAGATCAGGAGACACTGCGCCCCAAGCCACGTGTGGTGATGGGTCAGGTAGAATGCCAGGGGTCTGGTGACCAATCCCATCCAATTAGGAGGTGGGAGGGGCCCCAAGAACAGCTGGTCCCACCTACTCCTTTTACAGATGAGGAGATCCAGGGACAGAGTTAAATGGTGGCTCAGGTTGCAGGAACTGACCTGGGAGAGCTGTAGCAATGTCATCTTCCTCCTTGATGGACAGGTGCAGCCGCTGAGTTAAGGGCAGGATGAAGGGAAGGCTGGTTCTCCCAGCCTCGATCGGTGCTGCTTGCTCAGCACTTCCTGTGCTCTCCTCTCTCGCTTGGCTGTGGATATTTCCCTTGCTTTCCACTAAATTACGTTGTTCTCAAGCAGTCTAACACCCTTGACCTGACACTTCCAATACCGCAACCAGACAGATGAGCCCATGACCCCAGCATGGTTCTGCGCTTCTGTGCCTTAGCTGTAGTCTCTGTTCCATCGGCTTCTATGCAGTTGCGGAAGGACCATGCCAGGAGATGCTCTCCGGGGTGACTGGCAGCTGGGAAATGTCTCAAGGGCCATCAGAAATTCACAGCACTGACGGGAGACAGCATTTCAGGACAATACATCTTCCTGCAATTGAGACATTAAGTAGTAAAAGAACAGAGCCGGAGCCATTGGAAATCGTACGTCCAGCATGCATGTCCTCTCAAGGGGACTGCTTTATCAGGCATAATAAAAAGCTGCAGTTCCTTCTCAACCCTCCAAAACCGACACCAGAATTGTGTTTTCAAGGAACAGAGCAACGCCTCAGAGCAAGGGTATTGTAACTGAGTTTGTTGGAGGGGCCCAGGACTCATGTGCTTTTGCTCTGTAGGTTTTTAGACCTAACTGTCCCAGCTTTCGGTATACCAGCCATGAAGTTAGCCGAGATATAAACTGCTGTGTCCATTTCCTGCTTTATGAAAGGCGGAAAATCACACCATCTGCCTCTGGGAGTGTCGTACGAATCAAATGACAGTGTGTATCAGGTGCCTAGTATGGTAAATACCTGTATCATTTCTTCTTTTGTAAAATTAGGTTAATAGAATAACTGCCCCGGAGAGTGGTGGTAGATGCGAAGGAGCCCCGTGGGGAGGGCCTGGGGCAGGAGCAGGCAGCTGGAGGACTGCTGAGCTGAGCTTCCCACCATGGGCAGGGAGGGGCCATGGGT
This sequence comes from Aplodontia rufa, assembly GCA_004027875.1. NCBI lineage: Eukaryota > Metazoa > Chordata > Mammalia > Rodentia > Aplodontiidae > Aplodontia > Aplodontia rufa. The sequence goes on from PVKS010001674.1 coordinate 117,922, forward strand.
TGAATTAGTAGCAGGGACAGCACTGTCCCCCACCTCCCTCAACCATAAGGCAGTCTAGATGCAGAAGAATCTGGTGAGGGTGGCTAACTGGTGGAGAGTGCGTGCATATGCCACCCAGCCCTGGGGCCCTGTGTTCTCTGCCTGGTGCCTGGGTCCCTCTCCATCCAAGTCCCTCCTATCTGATCATGCCTCTGTGGCCCCATGGAACACATGACATGTTTTACCACTTGTTGCTTCAGCAGAAAAGTCTGTCACCACCTGAGAGCATTTTTCTTCTTCTAGGGCAAGTAGACAGGGAACTAAACCACACAATTCAGGATCCAAGTCAAATAGTTAATTTCTGCAAAGGGGGCAGCTGAGAGAGGCCGTTGTCATTATTTCCAGATCTCGGACAGTGGCCTGGCTGTGAGCACAGTCTGCAGGCCAAGGAACGCCAGTCTGGGGGCCACAGAATCTTTGTCTGGTGTCTGACACACAGGACGCAGTTGCAAGGTTTTGGCACGGTCATTGCAGGTGACTAAAATATATCGTGTCCAAATTTGCAGACTCATCAGATTTTTAAAAATTGTATTGAGGCCTTGGGTTGCTCTGCAATCATAAATGCATTTGTAACAATAGTACATTGTGCCCCTGATACTAATCCAGAGTCACCTCACACACCTCTCACCTGTCTCCTGACTGTTCTATATCTTAAAGAAATTAACATGTACCATTATTTTCCATTTTTTGTACAAACACCTCAGAAAGAGTTATTTTGTTTTGAAGTCTAGAATTGAAAATCATTTAAACATTTATTCAAAAGAGTGGGAAGGTGAGAAAAGAGAGAGAGAGATTAAGATAGACATAAAGAGAGAGAAAGGGTCCTAGGAGCAACTTTCTCAACTATTTATCAACCTTTTCAGAACCGTTGGTGACACATGCTTATTGTTCTGGTCACAGGAGAATTAAATTAGAACTTATTTTAAAGCTACAGCAAACAAACAGCAACAACCGTTCCCCAAAACATTGCCACCTATGATCACCTACACATATCAAAACACAAAACAGTTTTGACTCTACGATAAAATCAAAATAAAAAATGTATAATGCAGAAAAAATAATGAAAATAAAACGTTGCCCATCAGAATCTCTGCTTAAAAGATAATTAACAGCCTTAAATATTAACGAATAAAAGGAGTGTTAACTAAAGAAACACACACACATAAATTAGAAAAGAAAAAAAATCCACCTAATATTGCTGATGGAGGGTACTAATAAAATGAAATTCATGGGTGCTAATAAAATGAAATTCATGAATCAGAGAAGTAATTATTAAAAGACAAGGTTCTTGGAAAAATTTTAGACACAAATATGTTGAAAGCTAACTTAATTATAGGGATAAAATGGCTAAGGCACAAATTGAGCTGGTCAGTAGAGCAAAATAAAAATATTATGAAGTAGAAAATGTTTTGATCAAACATATGCACAAACATCTGAGGATCAAGACACACAGATGATCCTAACAGCAACAAAGCTGGCCGCAGGTCACAGGGATGAACCAAGCAGATTACCATCAAGGGAGAGGTAGCTGAAGCTAGGAGAGCTCTCCCAAAATGCACCTCAGGGAGGTGCACCGAGACAACCCGATGCCGTTTAAACGTCTTGAAAGCACAGGAAAAGAATTCCATTTTTTTCAAAAATTGTATCCTGGACAATTAAAAAGGAATAGAAATAGCAAGTACAGATTAATCTCATTCATTAATAATGTTGCAAAAACACTAAAAAAATTAACTTAGAAATCTAAATTTATGGTAAAAAAAAATAACACCCTATGAAGAAGTAGGGCAGGTTATTTTTGGAATACAAGGGTGACTCTAGGAGAAGCTTGATCCGTGCATTTTTTTTATATGAAAGTAGTAAGAGAAAAAAATAAGTTTGTTTCCTCTGAAGTTGAAAACGCTTTTTAAAATTTTGCATCAATTTCCAATTTAACCAAAGATTTATAAGCTAGGGATACGTGTATAATAGCTAGATACAAACATTTCTACATAGCCAGCCCAAATCCAACACAGTATCCTGCTTACAAAGCCAGTGTGCAAAGCGTCCTAGGAAGGCCAGCTCCTGGCAGCCGTGTTACTCCTGGGGCCACATGAAACTTTGTTTTTGAGAAACCAGTTGCACTTTGAGATGACAAAAAGAAATAAGGGATGTGCATTTCAGAAAGAAGAGGCAAAGTCAAATAGATTAAGGAACAGATTTTTTATATGCAAGAATTTAATGCATTATAAAGATGGCATTTATAAGAACGTGGGAAAAGCCAATTTGATTATTTAATACATGGTGTTGGAACAACGGCAGATGACTGTTATCTGCATGAGAAATAACAAAGTGAAATTTCCTCAGTCATTGCCAACACTGAAATAACTTTCAGATGTATTAAATACTTTAATGCTAAAAACAACAACAAAAATAAACCCTTATGAACGTACAGATAATCCAGGTTCACACAAAGACTTCTCAGTAACTCAGAAGAAAGCTTTTATAAAACCACCAAAAATTCAGAAAACTCAAAACACTGATAAATTTATCACATTACACTTTTGAAAATCCTTTATTAATAAAAACATCAAAAATTGAGAAATGACATTCAGAAAAAAATTCATAGCATAAAGTTTAGTGCTATAAATTGAAAATATCAGAATATCAAAGAACCTATAATTTTTTTTCAGTTCTAAATTTTCACCACGTAAATATACTTGGTATAATTGACAGTTATTGAGCCTTGTACATGAGGCTTATTGTGGTACATGAGTTCCTTCCCTTATAAGAACCTAGAATGTGGTTGGTTGAGATAAATATTGGAGGTAAGTGGAATCTGGGAGAATGGTCATCAGGAATTCTGATGATGGAGTCTGTGTGGGTTTGGATCTTCCATAATCTCTATATAAAAACAAGAATTAGATCTGTTCGCTTCCCTCCAAATCCACCAACAATTTCCACAATCACATGCATAAGCTGTCCCCTCTGTGCCCAAGTACCTGTTGTGGATGTTGCAGGCGTCTGTGAGAGAAGCAATGTCAGGAAGCATTGGGAATCAAGGAGCCCCCAAGAACTGCTAGACGGAGGAGCAGAGGGGTGCTAAGCAAGGAGGGCCTGTGGGGAACGCGGCTCTTCTGCTCCGACTGCAGGGGCCCTGTGGCAAGGTCTGAAGGGGCTGCATTTAGACCCCAGGAGCTCTTGGAGCTGGTCCTCCAGGGCATCTCCCAGTCCCCTTCCTGCTCAAAGAGGAGCCTGGTTGATCAGGATAAAGACAACAGAAAAGGAAGGAAGAGAAGTGAGGGACAGAGATGCCAAAGGTCAAAAAGCAAGGTGCTCCATTCTTAAATACGGCACACAAGCCAAGGAAGAGAGTTTTACAAGTTAAACCAACCATCCGAAGCAAGCATCCCACTAAAGATTCAAGCAGGACAATTTCACACAAAGAGTATAACGGCAAAGGATGGAGGCTGAATTCCACACCAGTTACTCCAAGAAAAAGAAAACAAAGAGAGGATAACATCCTGGACAAACTGGAAAAACACTCCCAGGAATAAAAGTCGTGGAGTACAATTTCAGTATAAGATAAAAGGTGGAAATGAATGCATCAAAGAACACAAATCGGAATTATAAAACTTCATAATTGAGGTGAATGAATTCAAGAAATAATTATAAATATGATATAAACGTTTTAGACATAGAGACTGAACTAAGAAGAACAGAAGACTGTTCAAAATTTATACTGCCTTCTGAGAAAAGGTGAAAAGGAGAAAAACACAGAATAAATGAAGATAAATAAAGGAAGTGAGAAATACTGAAGATAGACAAAGACGACCAATCGTATTGCTAATAGGAGTCTATTGTGAAATCTTACAAAACAACAGAGAATACTGAAAGTTAGGATGGACAAAAACTTGCCTTCAATTAAAAATAGATTTCAATCTATTTCAAACCTATCAATTGAAATAGAATGTCTTGAACCTTAGAAATCACCTGAACCAACAAAAACAAGATTTATTCTAGTAAAATTACTTAACTCTTAGAGAGGAAAAGTCCAGTTCTTTGCGCATTTGGACAAAACAGGTCATGACTTACACAGAAAGAAATGAGATTATCATCCAATTTTATTTTTTCAAACAGTAATATTTTATGCCAGAAGAAAATGGAGCAATATATTTAAAGCACTCAAGGTAAGAAAATATGAGATAAGTATTTTATATCTAGCAAAAGTATCATTAAGAATTCAAGGCACACTTTTGACCCAGCTATCCCACTCCTGGGTGTCTTCCCCCAAAAGACCTAGTATCGGCATATTATAGAGATACAGCTTCTTCAATGTTTATAGCAGCTCAATTTACTATAGCTAAATTATGTAACCAACCCAGATGTCCCTCACTTGATGAGTGGATTCAAAAACTTTGGTACCCATATACAATGGAATATTACTCAGCTATTAAAGAAAATGGTATTATGGCATTTGCAGCCAAATGGTGGAGATGGAAAAAATTATGTTAAGTGAAGTGTCCCAAACTCAGAGATTCAAGAGTCAAATGTTTTCTCTCATTTGTGGAAGCTAGAATACAAGCTGAAGCAGTATGATAGATGGCTAACCTAACACCTCAACATGTATGAATTTTTATGCCATCATGGGGAACCTTGCCTAGGTTCCTGGGGGATGTAGGCAGGGGGGGCGAGGAGGGGGGAAGGAAATAGGAAGGACATCAAGGAGACCAGAGGGAGGTAAAATGGGGGAATCTAATCAGAGGGGAACCTCTGACTTCCAGGAGAAGTCCAATTATCTTGGGGCTTAAGTAGCGGGAAACATGGAACCATGGGGAACCCAAAAGGGGTAAACCATAGACTGGCACCAGCTTTGTCTTGTTCTGTCATTGTACTTTTGTTCTTGATTGTTTGACGATAAGTCCCTCTTAATTGTAAGATCATGTTTAATGAATAAGAATAAAAAAAAGAATTCAATACACGAACTATTTTTTATTTAATTATTTTATTAAGGAGTTGAGTTACTGTACAATCATAAATGCATATAAAGTAACAATATGATGGGCACATGTTCTTAAACCAGAATCACCCCACATCGCCCACACCCCAGTGTCTTGATTCTTCTATATTTTGCCCCTATAAGCATTATAAATGCTTAGGTTATGAGTTTTCCAGAATTAAATGATTGCACAACTATTATTTGAATTCTCAGGGGGGTGAAGAGTATGTGCTACACTGTTGGTGGTCTCTCTAGATCCCTCCCTATTCTCCCCCCCCCAATCCCCTCTCCTACCTGTACTACGTATCTATGGTTTTCGTAGATTATGTGTGGCTACGCCTTTGCTGAGTCTAATACATGAGAGTGACTACCTTTCACCCAAGCCTGGGTTTAGCTCCAGCCTCCACAAATGAGGGAAAGTATTTGATCCTTGTCTCTCTCTGGTTTCGGCTAAGTTCACTCAACATGATTTCTTCCATTTCCATCCATTTACTTTCAAGGGCCACAATATCAATGCTTCTAATAGCTGAATAGAATTCCATTGTACATACGCCACAGTTTGGATCCATTCATCCAGTGAGGGGCATCTGGGTTGGTTCCATAATTTAGCTATTGTAAATTGAGCTACTATGAACATAGATATTGCTGAAGGCACAAACTATTTTAGACACTTATAAATCTAGATTTTATTCTCTGACTTTTTCCAGAGATCCCACTAGAAACAATCTTCAGAAAACTAGAATGACTACAGAAAAATTAATATATTCCAGTAGGGAGAAATAAGTATTTAATTACAGATAGAAGGAAGACTAAATGTACAGTAAAGGAGAGAGCTTTGTATGAAGTAGTAATAGGACATGAGAATGTAGATAAAATGCAAAAAAAATAGGGAGAGAATGTGGGTGCAGACACATCTTTTAGCTATTTTTGATTATCAGTTTTGGTGGTGGTAACTTAGTATAGCTGTTCTGGGACTTAGGCTTTGTCAGAGAGCAGGGAGCAGTTATGGAATATTTTAAGTGCATCATCATCTGTGACTCTATATGGGATTCCTAGGATTAAAGAGAGGTTTATCACAGGTTAAATAAACCCCTGAGAAACAGCATTTAAACTGAAAATATTGTTAAGTGCTCAAGTAGAATTTTACCTTTAAATATCAAAGTAAATTATCTATCTCCCTATTTATCTTTCCTAGCTCTTTCTCCTGGAAAGGTCTAACAGCAGTGACCATGGGAGAGTAATGAATGGCCCTCATGCCAAGACTGGGTCCTTGAACTTCCATTTCCCATGGAAAGAACAGAGTGGGAACATCTTGACATAGTAAGGCAGCTGTCAAAGACAGAGTCACATCAAAAGAGCCAGGAATCAACTTAAAAAACCCTATGTTTAAACCTGGGACAATTTGAGCTTCAGAAAGGATAGGAATTATAATGAACTGCAACCCAGCAATCAAGGTCAAATCCATGAGTTCATAATGGTATTAAGAAAAAAACTAGCTGGTTGCATTTTGGAGATAATTGATTGATTCATCGATTTGTTATCTTGAAACTGGGGTAAATACAAAGAAAGACATAGTTTTCTAAATACAAATGATAGCATGAAATAACTGAGTGAGCAATGAGAAAGCTTCTCCTCTTAACATTATCCAGTTAATTAAAACGTGAGTAGATTAGAATGTGTTCATTGTACAGACCCAGTGAAGGAGTGGACCTAGACTGTAGACAGGAACAGTGGCTACCACCCCAAGTGATTGAAATGCCACAATTCTATGCTTGCAAAGTGGGTCCAACCTAGGTGTGAGCAGACTCTGGAAATGGCATCAATCTTGGAAAAAATGAGGCCAATAGTTAGAAGTGCCTTGCAGGGCAGAGAAAACGTGACCACACCCAGGTCCAAGCCTCCTTCCGCAGACTATAAGGTGAATGAAATGACGTGGAAGGTGATGCAAAGGAAGAAACTCTAAAGATCAATGTAGCTTTAAAAAAAAGGTTCTTTAGGGGCTGGAGTGGTGGCTCAATGGCTATGGCACTTGCCTGGCATGCTGAAAGACACAGATTTGAACCCCAGCATCATGTACACAAAGTGTTGGATCAATGAAAGCCACATAAAAAATGAAATAAAAATTGATTCTTTCTCTCTTTTGACAAAAAAAAAAAAAAAAAAAAGACCTTTAGTGGGCAAGCCTCACACGGTAGCCTCTAGGAGGTACACTTGGGAGCCTGAACCACAAAGTGTGCCAGGAAGCGATTGCCACAAACATTAGCCAGAGGAAGGGGCCCTAGCAGGGACCAGGGAGTGCTTCTGGGGAGATGGTCAGGGTGACCTGTGGGAGGTCACTTGGTGGCTTGTGAAGCTATGCCTTTGGTTTGGGTGTTTCCTCTTTGTATGTTCCATTTCACAAGAATTTAAGCTATCATTTTTTAAAAAGCAAGGTTGCTATGAAAGTACTTTGCCTCCATCCACACATTTACCAATCAAACACATATTGAACCCTTAGAATGGGCTGGGAACTGGCTACAGGAGGAATGCTGGGGAGACAGAAACTGAACAAAGTCATAAAGGTTTAGGAAATTTCAGACATCTGGGCTCACGTCCAATTTGAGGGTTTTCTGAACCTTGTTCATTTTCCATCCGCTTGGAATTGAGGGGAAGTGTGCGAAGGTGTTCATCCCTGAAGCCTGCTGGTTCCCAGAGTAGTGGGGCCCATTCTGGGCACGCTCCACACCTGCCAAGCAGGGACCGCAGTGTCCACCCACATGGGAGCATCTAGGACCTAAGGGAGCTGAAGGTTCACCCGGAACATTTCCTAATGGCTCTGGCAAAAAAGAAAACTTCCTGGCAGAGTCTTGACTCTGGCTACATGGAACCCATGTCAGGAACTGGGAGACAAAGTGGTTCGGAGAGCTTCCGGGATGCCAGCGCAGAGTCCACGTGGTTCCAGCTTGTGTCTGCCATAAGAGGCAACACTCCGTCTTCGGGGGTCTGATATTAGAGGACACATGATGGTTGGCAGAGGATCTGGTCACCCGGAAGAGTCCTGAGCAGACAGCACTTAATCCCTCTGTTTGGACTGTTTGGCACTGTGACCTTGTGTGAGACCGGAAGGCTCCTGAGCAAGCGTGTCGTGTGCTGACCACCAGGTCCCATAAAATCGGAGTGCTGCCTTGCTCTTCCAGAACAATGCGTCCACTCCTTAGGAACTGAGCCTCTGCGGTGCATGCTGCCTGGCTATCAGAACTGGCTGGAGACTGATAATGTTCTTGACATCCAAGTCAACAGCAGAAGGGAAGACGCAGGGACGAGCAGCCCTCGGAACCTGGACTGCGCGCCTTTCCCCACAAGCAAAACCGCCATGCCCCACTTACTCCCGCAATGCTGTCAGCAAATAGAAAAGTTGGTGAGCTTTCCTTTTCCACCAACAAACTCGGGTTGGTGGTGCTGCTCGGGGACTGAGCCCGTGCCCTGAGGGGGCAGCTGCCTGGTCCTGGGCAGCCCATTTCCCCTAGGTCCTCAGTGCAGGGCTGTTGCCCTGCGTCTCGCGGAGCTGGCTCCGTCCTCTGGCTGTGTGGGGAGGTGAATTCAGTTTTCCCGTGCTCTTTTCCTGGAGGATGGGACCTCGTTGCTCTAAAGAGCTCAGCGTTTCATTCGTTACTCTGTGTTTACATTGCAGGATGATAATTGCAGGGCAGATGACAGCAGTGTCTCTTGGCTCCTCAGCGCTGGGGTGTGGTTGAGAGGACGCCTCTTCGCACGAGCGCCCAGGCACGGGGTGGTCTCCCGAATCTCCGCGCGGTGCTTGTGCTTCCAGAGAGCTGCGCAGCCTCTTCATCTGTTTCCTCTTTAGGAGAGGCAGCTACCGACATCTGTCCCCCTTTGCAACACAAATCTGGGCCACAGCATCTCCACAACACAGATACTTTATGACATCAACAGTGGGTAATGGGTTTTACTTCTAGAATTTCCTTAGTTATACAAATGTAAGGGATCACATATTTGAGCCTATCTAACCTGTATTTGGAAATCAGTCTTTAATCATTAAAAATTATTTAGACGATCTACTTTGAGAAAAATTTTAAATGAACAATCCTGAGCCAAACTTTTGACAGAAAGGAGAGGATGTGGCTGACTGTTATGGATTCTGTGGTCAGCGGTTCTGCAAAGTTATTTTGGATTTAGTATTAACAAAAGAAAAAAAAAGCCCCCTCTCCTTTGCCTTTGCTACCACTGGAGAGAACGGCTTGACAAGCAGGAGCTGGGAGCTGGGTGCTGTCTGCTGACGTCCTTTCCCAGGCTGCCTTCTTTCTGAGGAACTTTCTCCACCAGGAGGGGAAGTAACTGAGCAGAGACCTGGACGGAATACTAAACAGGAAATGGCAATGGATTCAGCTCTGGGTTCAATGCCAGGTCAGCTGGAAGCGGGGAGAGGAGAAAGAACCTGAGCCAACAGGAAGCTGAGGGGTTTTGGGACACAGGGCTGGTCCACGCAGGGGCGCAGCAAGCAGCCGTGCACCCAGGAGGCCCAGGAGAGAGCTGGGTGCCCTCTGCGGAGTGTGGGCCGGCAGCCTTCGGGGTGGTTGTGCTTCCCTTCTGGGTATGCTAGTTCTGGGAACGTTGGAAAAGCCCAGTGCAGCTCAAGAGGGTAAGAGAGGCCCCTCACACCTGTGATGAGAACGCCAGGTGCACAGCGCCCATGCACACCTCCCTACGACTGGGACAGGAGTGCAAGGGCAGGAGACCTCCTCTCCACCCAGAAAGCCCCCACAAGCTCCAGGGAGCCATCCCATCTGCTCCTCCCGCTCGGGCATCGTCCTGGAGGAGCTCTGCGCCCTGGGCCTCCTTGGGGAACCCTGAGAAATGCCACGTTGGCTCCCAGCAGTGTCTGCAGCTTGCTCCAGGGAGTAGCACACAGACAGGGAGCCCGGGGGTGGTGGTGGTGGTGAGAGCAGTGCGTCCGTTTCCACTCACCCGCTGCGCGGCTGCCATCACCCCATGCGCGTGCAAAACGGCTCCTGTCAGCAGTGCGTACCTGCAGACCCAGGCTCTGGCAACGGAAACCTCGGGTGGAGAGCCCTTTTCACCATGTCCTTCACCGTACATTGGACCTGGAACCCCAAACAGGGCCGGGCTCTCCACGCAGGCACCTCACTTGCCCCTACTTCTTTCCCTTTTTACCCCTCGTAAGACCTGAGGTTCCTTGGAACCCAAGTTCATGCCAGGTGGGCCTCCTCTGCTGTCTCCCAGGGACCACGGCTCCACCCCAAGTGGAGGGCTGATGGGAGCCTGTCTAAACAGACAGTCAACCAGCGCAGCCCCGTCCAAAGCTGTGTAGGGTTTAGTGGGTTACATCATCAGGCATGGAATGGGATGGGACAGATGGGACAGAAAGGACTAGAACAGAAGAATAGCAGCAGTTCTAATCTGGGGCGGAGGTCTCCAATTCAGGAAATGTCAGAGCTCCAGCAGGGGCTCCAGCAGGGCCCCGTGAGGCCTGGGGCAGGCGGCAGGGACCTGCTCACACTGCTGGCTCCACCCTTGCATGCAGTGTCCAGGCTGCATCCAACTGCCTGCAGTCTCCCGAAACCACTCAGCAATCGCTGGTGGCTTTGGACATCACTTTGAGTGACATGATCTGATCCTTCACTTCATTTTCTTTGACACCTGATGAGCTCCTTCCTCTTGGTTCTGCTGCCGTGGGCTCCTTAGTCTCATTGGTCATCGCTTGGTCTCTTCTGTTCACCCTGTCAACACAATTGCTCCCCAAGGTACGGCCATTGGTCATCTCCTCCCTTAACAGTTCTGAGTGACCAAACTAACTTTGCTATGAATTTTATGTGTGTATAACACTATATTTTGATTATATTGTTGACGTCCTCTCCATTTAGCCTTGCTTTATGCTTCAGACATAATTGGTGGACATGATAGTGTGAGGGGATGTAGACCCAAGGGGTGTTTGTTTGTGAGCAGTGTGTTCCACTCTGCCTGACTGATACACTTTCTAATTTGTGTTTCCTAAACTGTTGCCACTAATACTAATTTACACCTGATGTTGTCTCTGAGAGAATGAGAGACAGAGGGAGAGATGAGGAAGGAATTCCTGATTTTTTTTTTGTTTAGTATGACATGCAGTAATATTATCAAAACAATCTGAACAACACACAGTTGTGTACCAGCACCCTGTTGGCGGTGACCTATGACACCTATTAATTACAACACTTAAGAGGAGGCCCTTCTGGCATGGTCCCTGCTTGGTGGGGGAAAGCTTTCCAGACTGTGGTGGTTTCTGGAACGGAAGGTTGGCCAGCCTGAGTCGACCCTAGTCCCCTGGTGCTCTTGGCACAGGGAGTTTGGATCTCTGTCGTAGTTGTCTGCCACAGCCCTGGAGGACCACTAAGACATTTCAGTGCTCTGTTTCCAAATTTCTCCCCCATCCGAGTTCTTCTCCAAGTCAGCCTTCTCCTAGGCTCCACTGAGTAATTTTCTGTGCAGGTTGTTGCTGGAATTCTGTGGCTGAATTCATCTTCAGCATCACGTCCAGAAGAGGGAAATGAAACCACTATGCCTGCCCACCCAGAGGGCTCCTCTCCTGGGTGTTGTCTAGGGACTCAGCAGTCAGGTCTTCTAAGATCTAAGACATGCTTCTGTGAATTGCATATTCTCAGTTTCTTGAAGGAGACGATTAAACTCCATTTTGCCTGGTTTCCCCAGAGCTGGCAAGCCTTTCACCTGAGTGAACATCTTCAACCTAGCCTCCAAAAGAAGCTCATCCTTGGTCCTCTTAGCCAACCGACATCTATGCTGATTGTTCACACCTGCGTCGCGAGCCCAGGACAGGCTGGGGTGGGCTTTCTGCAGGGGCCCACCTGAGCAATTTGGGCCCACATGACAATTTGCCCCTGCAGGCGTGAGTTCTCTCCACCATTGGTGTGGCCTTTGGTGTGCGCAGCTCTTTCCCACAGCCTATACCTGACAGGCCGGTTCTTGCGGCCTGTTCTAGACCACAGCACTTCCGTCTGTGCGAGGTGGTGTGGGCTGAGCTCGGCTCTAGGCTGGGTTAGAGCTACGTGGAGTCTTGTGGCTGCATTCTAGTGCATCCAGGGCAACGTGCGTTCTCCTGTCCCAGGGGAGGTGATGCTTCCTTATCCGGGAGAGCAGGCCCTAGGTGACACTGGGAACCCCCACGCCAGACACCCACTCTGCTGCCTGGCCTGTCACTTGGAGAGCAGCGTAAAGCGGCACAAACTATCTCTGAGAAGAAGTTCACAAGCCAGAAGTAAGGCTGTGTACGGCTGTGCTGCGTCTGCCTCCACGAGTGTTTGCTAGTGAGCAGTGCCCCAAGGCCGCCCAATAGGGGCCTTCCCCGACCTGGGAGCGCTCCCTAGAGCCGCCCCACTCAGTCACTGCAGCTGCTGCAGCTTGTGGTCTTTTGCCCCACAAATTATAGGACCCTCGTTCTGCTTTTCCTCCTCAGGAAATGTTCTGATGTCCACGTTCTGCTACAAAACCATTTAAGGACTCCAGGAAAGGTCTCTGACGTGAACCCAAGTGGTGGGACACACAATGGGGGATGTGGATGACCTAGGGAAGGCATGAGACAGTGGAGGCACTTGCCGTGCTGAGTGGTGGCTGCCACAGAGGCAGTTACGAATGCTGGCTGAGCTCAGAGCTCCAGTGCAGGGGCTGTGGAGCCACCAAACCCAGAAGCCACACGCGATGTCACTTTACATTCCACCACCATCCCCATCCTATGTACAGTTTGGTCTGTACAAATTTCTGTGAAATGATAAAAGGGGATGACAAAGGAACCCACCTGGGCCATCTCAGTGGTGTCAAACGACTGTCACTCCACGTTCAAGAGTGCCAGTGCTGACCTTGAAAGGCTGCTATGAACATGGATTTTGCTGTGTCCCTGTAATGTGCTGATTCTAACTCCTCTGGGAAAATACCTGTAAGAGGGATTGATGCATTGTACGGTGGGTCCATCCCTAATTTTTGAGGAGACTCCACACTGCTCCCCAGAGTGGCTGCACCAGTCTGCAGTTCCACCAACAGTGTGCTAGTGTTCCTATCTCCTCACAACCCTTCCTGCATCTGCTATTGTTTATATTCTTCAGTTTTGCCCATCTGACTGGAGTGAGGTGAAATCTTAATGTAGTTTTGATTTGCATTTCTCTGATCGCCTGTGATTTAGAACACTTTCTCATGTGTTCATTGCCTTGCTCAATTTCCCCTGTTGAGAAATTTCTGTTTAGCCTCTGGCACATTTATTGATTGGATTGTTTGTGTTTTTGTTATTGAGTTTTTTGAGTTCTTTGTAAATTTTGGATATTAGTCCTGTCAGAGGGATCACAGGCCATGATTCTTTCCCCTTCTGTAGGTTGCCTCTTGACTGGTTTGACTAATTCTTTGGCTGAGCAAAAGCTTTTTACTTTAATGGCATCCCACTCATTGATTCTTGACTTTAAATTTTTCCATTTGGGAGTCTTGTTGAGGAAGTCATCGCCAACTTCCATACATTAGAGTATGGTCCTAATTTTTCTTCTAGAAGTTGTATGGTAGCTGGTTTAATTCATAATTCCTTGATTCATTTTGATTTGATTTTAGAGCAAAGTGAGAAATATGGATCTAATTTCAACTTTCTGCAAGTTGCTTCCCAGTTTGTCCAGCACCATTTGTTGAATAGGCTGTCGTTCTTTCATGTAGTATTTGATCCCCTTTGTCAAAGATTAGATGTTTGTGGGTTTGTATCAGAGTCTTCTATTCTTTTCCATTAGTCTTCATTCCTGTTTTGATGCCAATACCATGCTGTTTTAGTTACTACAGCTCTATAGTACAGTTTTAGATCTGGTATTGTGAATCTACCTGTTTCGTCTTTCTTGCTTAGTAATGTTTTGGCTATTCTGGGTTTCTTGTTGTTCCAAATGTGAGAATTGCTTTTTGTATATCTGTAAAGAATGGCCTTGGTATCTTGATGGGGATTGCATTGAGTCTGTATAGCACTTTTGGCAGAATGGCCATTTTAATTATATTAATTCTGCCTAACCCTGGGCATAGAACATCTTTCCATCTTCTCAGGTCTTTTTCAATTTCTTTCTTCAATGTTTGCTAATTTTCATTGTAGAGGTCTTTTATTTCCCTTAGTAGATTTATTCCCAAATATTTTATTCTTTTTGAGGATGTTGTGATTTCCTGATTTCTTCTTCTGTCCTGTTATTGTTAGTGTATAGGAAAGCTATTGATTCATGGTTATTGATCTTGTAGGCTTCCACTTTGCTAAATCTGTTTATAAGCTCAAGCAGTTTCTGTTGGAGGTTTTTTTTTTTTTTTAAATCTTCCAATATAGGATCATGTTGTCAGCAAAAGGGATAGTTTGATGTCCTCTTTTCTTATTCTTGTCCCTTTGATTTCCTTCTCTTGTCTGATTGCTCCGGCTAGGGTCTCAAGAACTATATTGAATAAAAGTGGTGAGAGCGGACAGCCTTGACTTATTCCCAAGTTCAGTGGAAATGATTTCAGCTTTTCTCCATTTAGTATTATACTAGCTGAGGACTTGTCATATATGGCTTTTAAGTAGTTAAGTTCCTCTGATCCCTACATTCTCTGGAGTTTAGAGCATAAATGGGTGCTGGATTTTATTGAAGCCCTTTTCTGCATCAGTTGGGATGATCATGTGATTTTCATCCTTAATTCTGTTTAAGTAATGAATCAAATTTATTGATTTGTGTATCTTGGGCCAGACTTGCATACCTGGAATGAAGCCCATTTGATCATGGTGAATTATCTTCTTGATGAGTTTTTGAATGCAGTGTGCTAGAACCTTATTAAGGATTTTTACATTGATGTTCATCATGGATATTGCTCTGTAGTTTTCTTTTTTTGGTGTGTCTTTGTTGAGTTTTGGTATCAGAGTTATGGTTGCCTCATTAAAAGTGTTTGGGAGAGTTCCTTCCATTGCAATTTCTTGGAATTGCTTAATAAGGAGAGATGTTAGCTCCTCTTTATTGGTGTGGTAAAACTCAGCAGGGAATCCATCAGGGCCTGGGCTTTCCTTCTTTGGAAGGTTTTTAACTGCTATATGGATTTCAGAGCTATTTAGGATTTCAATACTATCCTGTGTCAATCTGGGGCTGTTGTATGAGTCTAGAAATTTGTCCATGCAAAATGAGGGTTTTGATAGTAGGTGCCTGTGTTAGTCTTGGTTCTCTAGAGGAAAAGAATAAACAGGATATATGTATGTGATTATAAAAAGGGATTTATTAGATTGGCTTACACAATCAGAGGCTGGATGGACCCATGATGGCCTCCTGCAGGCTGGAAAGCCAGAGGAGCAGGTAGCCGTGCAGTCTAGGATGCTGCTGCCTCAGGACAAAGAGATCAGGGATCCTCCCGTGTCATGGACAGGAGGCCTGGAGACTCCCTGCAGAGCCGCTAGGCAGACTCCACTCTGGAAGAGTGAGGGCGCTGGTGTCTGATGTCCTCAGATGATCACAGAAGCGATCAAGGACCCTTTCAGGAAGAATCGGACTTGCATCCGCTGCTGCTTCCTTCTTCTCCTGGCTTTTATTCTATCCAAGCCTCCAACCTGTTGGACAGCACTGTCCATACTTAGCGTGGGTCTTCAGCGTCCCACATGCCAATCATTCTCAGAAGCACCCTCATCAACACTCCTGGAAGACCCTTAATCTTAGTGCTTCTTAATCTTAGGCATATGTGTGTGTGCGTGTGTGCGCATGTGCACAAATGTGTTGTTGTTGTTAAAGAGGGAGGGCGGGAATGAGAAAGAATTGATTTTATTTATTTTTTCGTCTGGCCTCTGTTTCTTGGACACTTAGTTGTGTATGTGGTGCTGGGGCTGGAACTTGGGTCCTTGCACATGCCAGACAAGCACTCCAACCGCTAAGCCACCACCCCAGCCCCTCCTGGGAGTATCTTAATCCAAGTAGGTTGATAATTTAGATCAACCATTATAGTGCCTCAAAGCATTCTTAAGAGAGAGGTGAAGTACGGAGCCTTGGTGGCAAACGCCGTGCGCACCTGAGCCTCTCCTCTGCTTTGTCTGCTTTACTTCGTCGCTACCGGCTGCAGCTGTGACTGACTCGCTGCTCCACCTTACTCCTTGCACCTACCTAAGGGCCTTTCCTAACTTTAGAAAAGCAGATCTCGCTAATTCCTGTTCTTCTGACCAATGTGAAGTTACAGGGCCTAGATTTCCGGCTCACTAGAAATCTCTGAAACACAACAGGTGAAAGTCCAAAGCAGGAGTTTTCTGCCGCTGTTGGTCACCCCACACAGAACAACGATCCCTAGAGATGGAAACAAACACCACGAGCCAAGGCTTGCTGACAGCCGAGAGTCTCAGGCTGCAGTGCAGGGAGGGGACGCCCAGGCTGAGTCTCAGAGTTGAGGAGATGGAGCTGAGAATCCAGAGGCCAACTGCATGGAGCTTCCAGGAGGCCCCAGGGAGGAGAGTGCACAGGGTGAGAACTCTGCAGACTGTGGGGCTCCTCAGGTCTTCAGCTGAGTGCACCATGTGCCCAAGAGGAAATGACTCTATGCTGGGGGAAGAATGTCCCTGGACCTCACAGCCCAGGAGTGTCACATGTTCCTGCCAGCCATCAAGGAGGGGCTTGTGATCTATGGGGCATCACAGAGTATTCGAATATTGCCCCAGTGGTGGGCACACCCAGCCCTGGACTCATGGTTCCTGAGGTCCCACTCAGCAGAGTCTATAAGAAAACCTGGAAGGATCAAACTGTTTGCCAGTAATTGTACCCTAGATCAAGGTGCAAGCATATTTTTAGGAATACAGAAACATCCAATAATTAACAAGATAAATTATGAAAAATCAGCCAATCAGGAAAAAGAAAATAAAATATAAAATATGAAAAAAAAAGCAGGTCAACAGAAGCAAACCCAAAGCAGACCTAAAATGACAGAAGACAGAACTGGCAAAAGAGAACATTGAAACAGTGATCATAGCAATATTCAATAGCATCTAGAAACTTCCAGGAAATCAGCCTGTTACAGGAAGAGACTCAGAACGTAAGATGAAAAAAGAGCAAACTTCTGGTGAGAATAGCTGTAGTGTCGGAGGAGAAGCAGGTTAGATGTGGCAGAGGAAAGGGCAGAGGGACTGGAACCACAGCCAGAGAAGCCACAAAGAGAAACAGAGCCGGTTGGCAGAAAAGGAGGGCATCCTTACCAGGGAAAGAGTCCAAATGGTCTCTTGTTTGAGTGGTGGAGAGGGAGAGGAGGAGCAGCAGAGACGATGTGATGGAGAGGGTGAGGAAGAACAGAGGAGTTGATGTGATGGAGAGAGGAGAGGAAGAGCAGAGCAGAGCAGATGAGGCGATGGGATGGAGAGCAGAGAGGAAGAGCAGAGGAGATGATGTGATGGAGAGGAGAGAGGAGGAGCAGAGGAGATGATGT